>CAUYQV010120642.1:0-11057 GCA_963574575.1 Galagoides demidoff
CTCTCTGCAACTTCAGGCTCCTGGGCTCCAGTGAGCTTCCTGCCTCAGCTTCCCAAGTAGCTGGGACTACAGACCTGTGCCACCACACTCGGCTAATTTTTATTTTTTTTGGTAAATATGGGGTCTTGCTCTTGTTTAGGCTGGTTTTGAAGTCCTGACCTCAAACAATCCCCTGACCCTTGCCTCCCAGGGTTACAGAGGTAAACCACTGTGCACCACCATAGCATCATTTTTAACAACAAAAGACTGGAAACAACCTAAATATCTTTTGGTAGTTGCCTAGATAAACAAATTGTAATTCATCTGTGCTGTGAAATATCAGCTCTATAAAAGAATGAGGGCACTCCTGGTACTGATGTGAAGGATCCCTGATCAAAAGGCTAAATAGTGGGCTTGCTATGTTCCCTTTTCTGTAAAAGGAGAATAGGAATAAGAATACGTACTCATTTGCGTATGTAATCAGATATTGTATATTTACTCATATTTTGCTCAAACAGATTCTTCATGAGTGCATACAAAACTAGGAACTGTGGCTCTTTCCCAGAGAGGAGGATGAGAGCTGGGTGGTTGGAAGGGACAGAGACTAAATGCTTCTTTATACTTCATGGATTTTTTTTTTTTTTTGAGACATTGTCTCACTTTGTTGCCCTCAGTTGAGTGCCGTAGTGTCACAGCTTACAGCAACCTCAAACTCTTGGGCTCAATTCATTCTCTTGCCTCAGCCTCCCAAGTAGCTGGGACTACAGGTGCCTGCCACAATGCCTGGCTATGTATTTTATTTTTTAGTTGTTGTTGTTTAGCAGGCCTGAACTGGCTTTGAACCCACCAGCCCTGGTGTGTGTAGCTGGCGCCCTAACCGTTGAGCTACAGGCACTGAACCTATACTTCGTGGATTTTTGAACCACATTAAAATATTACCCATTCAAAAAAAAATTTTTTTTTTGAGGCTGAGTAATACTTTGTCACCCTAGGTAGGATGCTGTGGCATCACAATTCACAGCAACCTCAAACTCTTGGGCTTAAGCAATTTTCTTGCCTCAGCCTCCCAAATAGCTGGGACTATATCAAAAACATGTTTTAAATATAAAGCAATCCAGAACTCTTTGACTCAGTTTCTTCCCTTTCATTCTGAGCTATCTCCTAAACTTCTGTGGTCCCATATCGACTTTTAGCATCTTCTGGATTCTACTGAATTACCTAGTTTCCTCTTAACAATGGAAGGTTTAAACATATTCACTTCCCTCTAAAAAAGTTTACTGCAACCAAAGGCGGGATACTCCAGGGCAAGAAGTAGAAGGTCACAGAGCTCAGCCCATTTTCTTTCAGCCTAATAGATAATTCTAAGGAAAGTGGATTCCTCTTATTTTCCATGATACTGTCTGTAAGGCATGTGTATATAGATATATACATACACACACATGTATATAGATAAACACACACACACAATATTAAAGCACTCAGAAAGGCCAGGGTCAAAAAATACCTTTGGAATCCAGTTCCGCTAATAACATATTGAAGGTTCACTTTATGACCAGGCTCTGCTAAGTGCCAGGGATTTAGTACTTAGACATGAAGATGAGTATCGCACATTATCTTTTGAAGAATCCTTCCTTAACATTTTAAAAAAACTTTTTTATTGACACATAACATATATACAGAACAGTGCGTATATTTTAAGTTAGATATTACCCCATAGATCTTAGCTGATCTTTTTTTTTTTTCTGTAAGAGTAACACATATCCAGACAAGTGAAGAAATACATGAATATAATCAATCTGGGGAAGTTCAGCACCAAGATGAAGTATTACCAACACGTGAGAAGAGCCTTGTGACAGTTTTCAGAATATGCTTTGTATTTTCTACTCTGTTTGGAATGTCTGTTGTTTTTATTTTTGAAGTCTTATATTTTTCATGATATTCCTTTCCAGCATCCTAATTTATTACCCAGTAAAATGACAGTTGTTTTTGTTATTTCCAATGTTTTTAACAAAAGGATAGGATTGGGCTTCAGAATACAGGTAAAAAAAAAAAGAACAAATGTAAAGACCAAAGTCGCTATGGCTTTTAGCTTTTTTTGCTTGAATTGCTATTTTAAGTTCAAGTGAATGTTGTAACCAAAAACACTGGAGAAGAAAATTTCATTCAGACCATTCCATTTCTAACACAGGGATGCAGTAATTTTTCTTCGTTTTTTTTCAGCTAACAACAGTTGGGTGTGCGTTGGTGAATTATTACAGCCCAACCTGTCTAGTTCTTAGGGCGTCCTTAAAAAAAAAAAGTCCTTAAAAAAAAAAAATAGTGAACTCCAACATGTTGACTTTTCTCAGAGTCATCAGAATTGTGCTTGCCAAAGACTTGGGTACTAGGAAATGTGCCAAGACAGGATTAGCAATTTGTTGAGAGAAAGGGTGTAGGAAATGTTTTAAATTTAGAGGTGAAAAGATCACAGGGTAGGTTAAGTACAGGTTACCCAAATAGGCTTCTAGATTTATGAAGAAATGCTGATAACATCTCCGTGCCTTCAGCGATTTCTGTATCCTGTATGCCCCTAATGTCCCGGTACCTGTCAGGCAAAAAGAAAAACAATTCAAAACATAATCAGCAAGTCTAAAAAAGTAATTCAGAGTTTAGCCAGGCGGGTTTTATCAAGTCTTGTCTTGCTTCTGTGGGTTCCAGGAGAGTTTGGGAAGGCTTTTGTCTCCTCATGCCGCCTGAGAAGGGCAGCCTGGACAGCTTTGACATGCTTGCTGGCCAACAATCAAAGGCCAGAGATAACCTCTCTTTTTTTGTAACTGATTTTAATATATATTTTTTCTTTTTTTTTTTTGAGACAGAGTCTCCATGTGTCATCTGGGTAGAGTGCTGTGACATCATAGTTCACAGCAACCTCAAACTCTTGGGTTTGAGCAATCCTCTTGCCTTTGCCTTCTGAGTAGCTGGGAATAGAGGCACCCACCACAATTCCCAGCTAGTTTTTCTATTTTTAGTACAGATGGGGTCTCACTCTTGTCAGGCTGATCTCAAGCTCCTGAGCTCAAGCAGTTCCCCCACCTTGGACTCCCAGAGTGCTAGGATTACAGGCGTGAGCCACCATCCTTAAGGATTTATTTTTTCCAATAGGTGCCCCCTTTTAATGACCTCGCACATACTTAGCTATTCCTATCTGCAAAAGAGATTTGAGTCTGATGTGCTCAGGTATGGTTTTCCTTATATTTCTTCTGCCTGGGACTTGCTGGACCTCTGACTTTCATCAATTTGGGGAAAATCCTTCCATGATCTATTCAAGCATCTTCCATCCCGTTTTCTCTTCTCTCCTGGGGCTCCACTTATACCTATGTTAGGAAGTTTGATACTGGCCCACAGATCTTAGACACTCTTTTTATTTTGTATTTGCTTGTTTTGTCTAGGTGATTCATTTTGAATCATTCTATCATTTTGACTTTGGTAATCATTTTTGCCTTCGTTTGCGAGCTAGTAAGCCCTTCCCATTCTGATATATTGTTTGGTTTAGGTTTTTCCTTGCCTTTTATAGTCCTTTTTCACTGCTGAAATTTCCTGGGTCTTCGTTTATATTTGCTGCTGTATCTTTTAGCATAGTTATTTTTTAGCCTCTGGTCGATAACACTAGAGTCTTAGCTATGTCTGCATCGGTTTGTAGTAAATGTTTATTTTGCTGACCATGGGTCACTACGTTTCCCAGACCCAGCTCAGGCCGAGGGCAGGAGCACTCCAAGTCAAGTGGTATGACACAGAAGAATGATACCCGTTTCTGGAGCTAAATATTATTTACCTCTGTTTCTGCTCTTCTTTCACCCAAGATGTTTGAGATGTACTTGAAACAGTATAGGTAGAAGGGAAACATCTTCTGAGATTTCCTCTTACACATGGACTAATGACAAGGGTGCATAGCTCTCACCCTAACAGTCAAAACAAACTAGGTAAGTTATTAAATCGTAATAAAAAAAATTGTTAAAAATGCTGAGGGTCATAATTAAACCTTAAAAAAGTAAATTCCAGACAGTGATAAACTCTTCAGAGAACAGAAGAGGCCCATAGCTTGTCTCATGCCTAGTGGATTGGCAGGAGGAAGTGGAATCCAGCCTGGATGGCATAAGAAGAAACCAGCCAAACTTAAAACCTATTTTCATTTCTAGCCTTTCTTCCTATCTTCATTCACATTGTGAGCAATGGTCTCTTGTGGTTGTTTACATCCTAAGTGGAAGCCTCAGAAAGAGATCAGGAAATTTGCCAGTAGGGAGAAGAGAACAAAGACAGGCCTTGGCCATTCATAAATAGGGCACTATTTGTTCTGTCACTGTTGTAAACACACAATGCGGTAACAGTCCTTACTGGTTTGTCTTCAGAAGAACTGTAGCCTGTGGTGTGATAGTCATGCATTTTTCATGCCTCGTGTTGATTTCTTTTGAGATTTGATCATTGTGGTACACAAGGCTTTGTTTCTGTAGCTCTAGTTTGTAGTTGTCTCTCAGATTTGTTGTTGCGATCTTTCAAGGTGTACAAGGGGACACTCTTACTGAATTATAGCATAGACCACCTACCTGTTTTATCATAGTGTGATTCAAGACTGAAATTTTAATTGACTAAGTACAATAACTGTTGCATTGGTTGGCAGTAAATTGGTCTCTATGATTCCTTATGATCATCCTACCACAATAATAAAATTAGAGCTCAGTTAAACCTAAAATGTAATAAAATTCGGGCTCAGTTAAACCTAAATTTCTCCAACACATACTTTGTGTCCTCCCCCTCCATGTTCCTTGTTCCCATAAAATTTGGAGAGCATTACAGATTATGTCCCTTGCTGTTAGAGAATAAAATGATGATACTATAAATGTCTTGGAAATTTTAAAAGTAAATCCTCCAAGGTATATTTAATGAGGTATTCCTCAAACTTATTTGAATACAGAAACTTTTGCCAGGGAACTTAAATTTTTTTTTTTTTTTTTTGTCAAATAATACTCATTGAGAAGTTCAAAACATTCTTTGGGGAAATGGTAAGTTAAATGGACCCTGTTACATTTCAGGGAATGTGAGTAATTCAGATTGGGCTGTCACTCTGCGCACCTGGAAAACATCTCTGCCTTCTGGTAAGAACCTGAGAAGCTCAATCTGCAGGGAAAGAAGAGCTCCACCCCAGAAGCTTATCTGGTCACATTATTGCTTAGGGTCTACTTCTTATAGTAGTGTTGATATTGTAGTGCTTTGCCCTGGTGGGGATATTCTAGTCTCAACCACCTAGCTTGTCCAAGGACTGTCCTAGTTTGTTAGTCTAGGAAAATAGGCTAGGTCAGCTGTCAGGTCCCCACAAATGAAAAAAGACAGCTAGCTGCCTAGACTTGCAATTGGGATAAAAGGTCAATCAATATGTTACCTTTCTCTCCATGTGTCCCTTGGCTGCCGGCTGAGTTGTGCCTTCTCACTAGTGGTGGTCATCTCACTGCTAGATTTTATTTTAACCTTGCAAATAGGTTAAAGGAAGGGCACAGTTAATAGCATCTTCTTTCATACACCTCTGGGCATAGTATTTAGTCCGATTCTTGCTTTTCCCTTCCCTAGCTGTAAGCCTCGCACGGTCCTGTTTAGATGGAGTGTTATGCAAGTGGCTGGTTTTATTTATTGTGGGAATTTCTCCTAGAGCTCTGTCATGCTCTCGCACAGACAGAATGCAAACATTTTTGCGATTTTTGACAGGAGCTGGGATCTATGTGGAATAGGGGGTTTTCAAAACATTTCTCAGTCAATATGTTTACTCTCCTTCACCAGCCATGCAGCGTGCCACGGTGCATCACCAATACTGAAATAGACTGCAACAGGAGGTCAGAATGGAGCATGGATTTTCTAACACAGCATGTTAGATGAAATGATTTTGTGTACTTTGAAGTGGAAAATTCAATCAGAATTTTCCACACTTTTTAGTTAAAGCAACACTGTTATTTATTGATGAAAGGTAGACTGAGAAAAATAACAGAAAGCAAACAGTACACAAGAAGTGTAGCGTATTGTTCTTGGTGGTAGCAAGGAATAGTCTTTCTCTTGTAATTTAATGAAAGCTACTTGAGATGAAAAGAGTTTGCTTAAAATTTATAGTTATAGAATTCTTGGAACATATGCCAATATGCTTAACATGTGTGTGGATAAAAGTGGAATGTAGCTTTTCAAGAAGTTTGGTTTCCATTAAGATATGGACCTCATGCTTGATGAATGGCAATTACAATTGCCCAGGTAATCCATTTTGGCTTAGTTTTAAAAGTAGCAGAGTTAATTTGGAAAGCACCTGAGAGTAGCAAGACTAAATTCCAGTATAGGTTCTTGAAGCTTTCATTGCTGTAGGCTTAGAGAGTATTTAATTTATTACTAGTTTTTATCTGTCCGTTAGTGTACTGAATAACTACTTATTATGTAGATGAAGACTTTCTACTTTCAAATTGCAAAACCTTAGGGTGGCAACGTCAGATCTGTGCATGCATGTTTAAGAGAGAATAATAACCTAATGTTAGGTACTTTTCTAGATATTTTACATGTATTATTTCATTTAATCCTCACAACAGTGTGACCTCTTAACTCTATAGCTCCCAGTGAGAAGAATGCCTTGGGGAGGGTAGGTATTTTGCTCCAGGCCATATGACAGAGCCAAGCTGGCACTCTCTGTAACAGTCTTTAGCCAGTGTTCTGAACACTCTGCCGGGCCACATTCCTGAGACTCTGCTCCCTGGACATGTTCATCCTGGTGTGGTCCTAAGGATGGGTAGGTCAGGGACTTAATAGCATATAGGATTTAGCATATAGGACTTTTATATTTAGATTCTTTCTTTACAAAGAGACAATTCTTCAGCAGTCTCTTTTACTCTAGCTACTGTTTTTCTGTGTGATTGATATACAGTTCAACTCGGTGTATTTCAATTTGCTTTTTCTTTTCTTTTTCAAACTAGCATTTAAAATGACAGAACCATTTTAATGCATTAGTGCAAATTTATCAACTTGTCCAAACAGTGTGGCTTTGAGTGACAGTTTGAGCTGCCTAAAACTTTGTAGTTTTCAAAGTTATCTTGTTCTAAAGATGGCTTTCCCCTGCTTTGTTCAGGCTGTTTTATGTTATTAGTTTTTATTGTTATCTGTGTGTTTAAACTTTTGTTCTGTAGAAAACGAGTCCAGAATCAACTACAAAGTTTCTAAGGTAATCCAGTGCACGCTTCTGTGTGATTCAGGCGGCACACCAGTACAGTCTAATCTCTAGCATGCTTTTTGTTTCCCAGAGGAAGAATCTAATTAGTATAATAGAAGCCAAAGCAAAACCCACCAAAGCTCATTCCAGCATTGTGGACGGCTACCTTCACATATGATAAGGGTAGTAGGGTTTTCCTGCTTGGAAATCACTTGATTTTTCAGTTAGCAAATACAAGAGGCCACCTTATGAACATTTTTTTTAGGTCTCAAATTTAAATGCTCACCCCAGTTGTAGTCCTTGTGATCTCAGACACCACCAGGGATCATTTCAACTTTGAGGGAAAGATTTTGTCTTTGCAGCGTGAAGAGAATGCAGTCTTTAGGAAGAAGCAATTAAAATCCCAGAGCCTTTTATTGCTTTTGATGCTTAAGGGGGGGAAAAAAAAGCAAAACCTTACTTCACTGAAATATTTTCTGCTAATTAACTGTCACAAATGTGATGCCATTAAGCTTGGAGTCTCCTTGGTTAACTTCAAAGTCATTAGGCACACACTGGGTAGCTCTCCCAAATATATTTTGGAAAAGGGAAACAAATTGACAGGTCTGTCATCAGTGTTTTCAAGGGTCTTGTTTCTCAGAGAGCCTAATTCTGATGTTAGGAACGTTTGGTCATTTTCTCTGGGTAACGTGCAGCAGCCCTCAGGATGCCAGGTGGCCTTGATGTCTGGCCCAACTTTGGATGCAGAATTCCAAAGCTGACTTGCTAAGTTCACTACTACTTACCTTCAGAAAATACCAGTTAGAAATGTATCAGCTGCAAATACACATCACAGAAAATTCAACTCATAGCAGCTTAAATGAATAGGAATTTGTTTTTCTCATATAACAGTGTTTCTCGGTAGAATGTCCAGGGCTGCCGTAGAATTGAAACGGTGCCATCCAGAGCCCTGACTACTTTGTCTCTGCTCTGCTGTCCTTACTAGGAAGCCTCTGACCTTGGGCAAAGCATGTTACCATTTTTCCCAGACTCACTTTCACTATCTAAAAAAAAAAATGGCGGTACTTCTTCCTTTAATTAAGGGTGGTAGTAAAGTTTACATAGTATCCTGTCCTGTAAGAGAAAATGTATAGCGCAGTGGCTTTTCAAAATACAAGTCATTTTGAACAATGTGATGGCAGCCTCAGCAGCAGTGGCTTCATAGTGGTGCTGGAGAGGAAGGTGTGAAATAGGAAATGGGGGATCTTACCTTAACCCATATTCTTCACTCTTTAAAGTTTATAATTCCAGCATACTTCCAGCTGATGCCATTAAGTAGCACTATGGAGTACTTATTTATTTATTTATTTATTAATTCATTCATTTTTTTTTGCAGTTTTTGGCCGGGGCTGGGTTTGAATCCACCACCTCCGGTATATGGGGCCAGTGCCCTACTCCTTTGAGCCACAGGCACTGCCAATTTATTTATTTTTTTTGAGACAGAGTCTCATTATGTTGCCCTGGGTAGAGTGCCTGTGGCATCACAGCTCACAGCAACCTCAATTTCTTGTTTTTTTTTTTTTTTTTTTTTGAGACAGAGCCTCAAGCTGTCCCCCCGGGTAGAGTGCTGTGGCATCACAACTCATAGCAACCTCTAACTCCTGGGCTCAAGCAAGTCTCCTGCCTCAGCCTCTCAAGTAGCTGGGACCACAACACCCGGCTATTTTTTGGTTGTAGCTGTCATGTTGTTTCGTGGGCCCAGGCTGGATTCAAACCCGCCACCTTAGGTGTATGTGGCTGGCACCTTAGCCACTTGAGCCACAGGCACCAAGCCAATTTCTTGGTCTTAAGCAACTCTCTTGCCTCAGCCTCCCAAGTAGCTGGGACTACAGGCACCTACCACAACACCCGGCTATTGTTTTGTTGTGGTTGTTAGTTTAGCAGACCTAGGCTGGGTTTGAACCCACCAGCCTCGGTATATGTGGCTGACGCTGTAACCATGTGCTATAGGCACCAAGCCGTAATGGAATACTTTTTAAAAATGTCAGATATTGTACCCTTTGACAAAAAGGATCTATTACTTGTTATGTGAAGTATGTTTTCTGCAAGCCAATTGTTTATTTTATTCTATGACCTCTTTACAATAAATTTCAGTACTATTAGAGGCTTAAGTTCACATTATTGATTATTTGAATATGGGTGTCATTAATCTTCCATCACTCTCATGCATTTTATATGTACATTTTAAGTGTCTTCTTTTGCATTTAAATGGAGAGGAAGGGACAGAAGAAAGTAGGCACGTGGGTATTAGCTTCATATAGCCCTTCATGGGCTCCCTTGAGCTGATTTACCAGTAAATCTCTACACTGAAATAGGCTTTCAGAATAGTGACTACTGGATAAACTATGAGGTGTCCTTAGTAAATAAAAATGATTAATCTTGTGGAATAAATTCACTGCTTCTGGTCAAATAGTCTCATTCTGTTTCTTGGTTCTTTAAAGGGCCTTTTGCTTTTGGTATTAAGTTTCTCTGTAATTTTAATGGAACCTTTGAATGAGTATCTGATTTTTAAAAATTGGTTCATAAAAGGATATTGATTCTCTGAATTAGGGGCAATTGAAATATTGTTTATATGCAAATTAGTTTCCTTGATGGGTCCTGGAAACCACTGTCAAGAAAAACTCATCTTGAATCTGCGTTAAGATACACCTTTTTAAAAATGATCTCAACTTTTAGTGACTGACAGAGTTGGACAGTTGCTGAACAATCCAACCCAAAGTCAGTGCCAGGGAACTTAGAGGTAAAACTAGAAATCTGGTAAGCAGGTTCTTTCTAGTTTTAGAAAGATAGAAATATAGTTTTTATTCTTTATCATTTTTTCCCAGGGCATTTTCCTGGGTAATGAGAAGACTCTAAAATCAAAGAAGGCTTTTGAATGTTTAAGATGTTTGCCCCTGTTCTGTTGAAGAATCCTATAGATTGATAGTGATTCTAAAAGGTGTCTCCTACCCACTATATTAACTGGCTTTTTAGAAGCTTATGAACATTGTGGCTTTTATTGATTCCAGGGAATTGGACCCAACAATAAGCAATAAAATTCAATGGTAACTTTCTTCCCATATAGGGGTGTGTAGATCAATATTTTGAATTTACTGTAATTTGCCAGTAATGGATGGAAGAACTGAAAAAATTGCGGGGCCTTGTGGGGCACAGCTGTGCGCTGTTGCCTTTTTATCTAAGCTCTCTGTAGGTCACAGGCCTTCCCAAGTAACAAGAAACATAGCTAAGTGGCAGGGCTGATTTCACATATTCATCACTAGGCTTCATAAGTGAAAAAGGAAAATCACAAAACTTGTCCATGATGACCTTAATTTTATAGAGATCTATAAATGTACACAGTTTTAAAAGCAATTAAAGTTTGAAATATCTAGCATGGTATCTGGTCTCCTGCTACAGGAATTTTCCTGCTGATTAATAACAGGGCGTGTGATTTCACTGAAGCCAGATCTGTTTTGACTCTTCACATTGTTTCCGGGCAGGTGCCCAGGCTCAGTATTCAGAAGTGCAGGTGGCGACGGGGTCATGCTCCTGGCTCTTTCAGCTGATTCTCCTTCCAGTTGTCCCCTAGTACTCACCTAAGTTGAGTGGTTTACTTAAAAAGTAATAGCTAACATCTAGGGCACGCATATGTTTAGGAATGGTGCTAAGTGCAGGACCCATGTTATTGTTTTTTTTTTTTTTTTTTGAGCCGGACCCTCAAGCTATCCCCCTGGGTAGAGTGCCATGGCATCACAGCTCATAGCAACCTCCAACTCCTGGGCTCAAGCGAGTCTCCTGCCTCAGCCTCCCAAGTAGCTGGGACCACAGGCACCCGCCACAACGCCCGGCCATTTTT
>CAUYQV010120644.1:0-16715 GCA_963574575.1 Galagoides demidoff
GTCCCTCTAAAATGTATAAAACCCACCTGTGACCTGACCACCTCAAGACCACTTATTCAATGTCTCTTTGGTGTGGTTCTCCAGGCCATAATAAGTCAGAATAAACCTCTTTAAATTATTTCACAGAGTTTAGGGCTTTTCTCCCCTTAACACATATTTTACACCACACCTTTGTACTCTGGCAAGGGCTGTGGAACCCAGGACCTCAATGTTGGGAAGGTGACCTTGAGCATCGCAGGACAGCAGAGCAACCCCTCCAGGCTCTTTCCCACAAACTCAGGGACCCTTGAGCTGCTCCTCAGTACACATATGCAGAGGTCCTGAGACCAATCCGTGGTCTAGTTTACATAGGACATCCTCACTGTGTCTCTAGCTATGCTTGTATTTCCCTGGAAAAATGGCCAGAAAGAAACCATAGCCCTGAGACCCTCCAGAGTGTGGTCAGTGGGTTCAGTCCTGGTCAGGATGTGAAGACCCCATCAGAGCTCCTGCCCAGGATCACTGGGTCTTGAGGATGTTTATTTATGGCTGAGGGTGTTACATGTTGAAAGGAGGAAAGAGACAGAGACAGGGACATAGCTTTTTCATAGAGCTGTGTGTGCTTAGAGAAGGGTCCCCAGATCTCAGATGGGAACTGGAGGCCAAGATGCCAGCAATCTTCAACTGCTGGGGATAGGGTCATCTGGGACCATCCCCACCAGGCACGTTCATACTCACTGCCTGGCCCACCAATGGGCACCCCTCTGCACAGAGTGCACCTGACATGTCACAGACAAGTGTATCCAAGGTGAAGTGTGGGGAGGGAACGGTACACATTTACTGGAGAACCAGAAAGAAGTTAAGGTGCCATGAGCAGAACTAACAGTCATGTAAATGGAGAAAAAAAGAAGGGAAAAAATGAGGCAAATACAATGGTTGAGTTTTATTTTCTCCATAGTTTAAAATGTCTAATTATGATGTCAAAAATTATTTGAAAATCTTAAATGGAGGGTGAAACATGGGTGAAATATCTCCTAAAGTATATTAGAAAATATGAACAAAAACCATTTTAATTGATTAGCAAAAGAGAGGAAAGCATTAAAAGTATTAGGAGAATCTTGATTCTCTTCAATTAGATTTAGATATGAACTTAAGACTTGTCATGGTGAATGTCTTGTTGGCAGACTCAATGAATAAAGTCTTCTAAATTCTGAGGGGAATTAGTGCTCATTTATAATCCTGCATTCATGCACTTGGTCCTTAAAATGGTTTCATTCTGAGGAACGCATTTTATTTAGACAGTCTCACTCTGTTGCCCTGGCTAGAGTGCCATGGTGTCAGCCTTGCTTACAGAAATCTCAAACTCCTGGGCTCAGATAATCCTCTTGCCTCAGCCTTTCATAGTGCTCGGACTACAGGTGCCTGCCACACCCTGCCCTTGGAATTAATTTTAAATGAAGAAATGTTAAGGGAAATTGTACTAAAGTGTATAGTCAGAGATAATTTCCAGCAAAGGGAAAATGATTCCAGGTGGAAAGTGGAAGATAAAGAAATCAATGGGTGGCAAATGAAGCTATATATGTAATAATAAATAAATGCTGAATGGATGAAAAATGGTCACATAGTGTTATGTAAGGTTCTAAGTAATGTTAAGAGTTAAATTAACATATGAAACACCAGTGATACTTAGGGTAAAAGAGTTAAATTATGGTCAAATGTAACAAGATTCTTGTACTAATAGAACAAAAGGTAAAATCAAACATCTTTAGAATTGTGTAAGTCAAATATTCTCATCTGTTTCCTGTGTAAACACTGAAGAAAAGTAAAAGAGTTTCAACTATTATTCTCTTAGAGGTGGAAATTAGCAAAATGTGAAAGAATTCATCAAAAGGGAAAGGATGTGGGCTCTCAGGGCATGAGAAGACAAAGTGGGTCTCACACAGCCTTTGAAATATACCATGACCATGCCGGTTTAAACAGAGTAGCTGCATTTGCAAAAATCAAAAAATATATAGTCATAGTTTGCAGGACAATGTGATTTTTGCTTCTGATTCTGACCTAGTCATTTTCCCCTATCCCATAAAAATGACAAAATTTGGTAAACATGTGTGAAATATTTATTATCAAACACTGGGCAGCAACCCAGAGGCCCCTGTGTCTTCTGTCAAGAACTCATCAGCATGTGCATAAAAAGGAGCTAACAAGGACCAGGAAGGGCCCTCACTAAAGGATCAGCAGGGCCAACACTGGAGCTACATGGTGTCAGCAAGAACTTCTGTTCTCAGTAGCTGGAGGAAATACGTAAATCTCATAATTTAGAGAGAGTTAGAGAGAGTTTTCAGAAGGATTAAACAGAGTAGAGGAGAAAAATTTACCCTATTTTAACTGCTGATCTGGTACACCCTAACAAACTTCAAAGTCAAGAGCATCAAACTATTTTCAAATACTTCAAATGTGCTTCAAATCAGGATAAAACATTTATATTTATTAGCATATCAAAGATCATTGATACTCAAAAGGATAATATTTGCAATGTCAAAATAGCAGAAAATATGACTTTTAATAAAGATAAATATTAACACATAGAAACTAACCTAGAGTAACTTGGCTGATACAATTCATAAAAAGGGTCATTGAAAATATAAAAAATTGTGTTTTATATATTCAGAAAGCAGGAAGAAAGACTGAGCATGGCTAGGGACACACTTGCCCTCCCCCCCTCCCCTTTCAGGTGAGCCCTCACAAGAAAGACCCTCACCTCATCACATATGGCCACAGCTAGCATAATGTCCAGCCCTCTGCCACATCCTGTGACTGTTACCAGGCCCCCCAGGTCATCCAGGTAACCACCCAGAGTGGGAGGCTGCGAGCCCAAAGAGAGTGTGCAGTTAGAGACATAATGTGTGGGAGGCTGCAGTGTACTACCAGCCACGACCCCTTGCTGCAGGAGCATGTCTCATTTCATCAGTGTTATAGGAACAAAGGTTGGTGTTATGGGGATGATTATCACCATGGGTCAGTAATAAGGGATGTTGGACAGGTGAGAAATGGCACTCCCTGTGCTCCTGGAGTGCTCTGTAATCACACCTTTTGTAATAAGTCTTTGACTGCCCTGAATTACAACTGCATCCCTGAGAAATGCAATCTCTGAGGCATGTGCAAAAACCACAGGAACTGTCACTGACATTTAGGCTTTGACCTCCCATTGTGCAAGACAGCAGGTGCCAGTGGGAGTGTCGACAGTGGACCCCCTCAAAAAAAATACAGAAAATAAAACAAAGCCAGCTAACAGTATTATATGCAAGAGTGGTCTGTAGTCATATTTATGCCTCATTAGCTGCAGTGCTCTTTGGAGTGGCCACAAATGCATGCTTTATTAAGACTACCAAAGTTGTTAAAAATAATTTCTCAGCCTTGCTTAAAAAAATATATCAGTCTTCTGACATCTGTAAAAATAGAGAGACAGTTGGAACCTCTAGGAAAAGGAAGCGGCAAAAGAGATGGAAAAGCTCGAGTCCACATTCAGTGAAGCCTTCAGGGAATTCAGGTCCTCCCTCAGGTGGTGGGAGAACAGGAGGCCTTTGCTGCCCCAGGTGCTCTTTGTAGGTCATTGATGCTTTCTCAGAAATAGAGCGTCAAAACCATGTGCTGTTGTGCTCTTCACCTTTTACGACCATTAAGATGCAAACTGAGCCTGCACCTTTCCCTGGGAGAGGTCCCCCAAGCTGCACAACTCTGTAGCAATGTTCATTTGCAGCATTTTTGGAAGCCACACACTCTTCTCCAAACACTCCTGAAGTACTATCTTGGAATCTTCTCCCAGATTTCCCCATTCATCCCATGTTTAAGATGCTCCTGGCCCATTCCTGTGCCTTCATTGTTTCAGGAGTAAGTCCAAAAAAGACATTTAGAACTGAGGTCAGGAGTAAAGTGCCCACCCCTGCCACATCCCTGAGGTCAGCAGCAGCACCGCCCATGCATCTCCCCACCCCCAGCGGCCCCCACCCTGAACCTGGGGGTACCTTCCTGCAATGTCCTCCCTGAGCTCTGGGGCCCACCTACTCACTGCCCACATGGAGCCCCAGTGCTGAGCAGGCCCTACCCATGGTCTGGCCTGCCGTCTTTCCACCCCACACATGTGGGACTGGCAGGGACACTGCACAGCGGTGGGCAGAGGTGTGGAGGGAAGGCAGGCAAAGATGGACAAGGCTGAAGAAATATTATAGATAGTTTGAGCATATATAGCAAATGCTGTCCAAACTTTTACATGTTTTTACCAAGTTCATACTGTTGTCAGGTGAACACAGTGTAGAAGAACAAAAATACCAAGAACACATGTCGATCCTTCACCAAGAGAAACAAACCCCATTACTCTCATAGACATAGTCTTTCAAGAACGTCCTCCTTGTCATCCCAGAGTCTGCATGCTCTGGCACCTGTTGTTCTGAACTATCCTTCTGCTTCATCTAATCACTCCTAGACACTGGGTGACACCGCCAAGCAGATCAGAAGCTATGCCAGGTCTCTCCTCATGAGGGGCCTCAGACATGGAGTGCTCACATTGAGAATGGAGAGAACTTCCCTCCAGCCATGGCCTGTTATATTAGGTTGGAAAGATATACAGAAGCATACCCTAGCCCAGTTAATTAACTTGTTCAGTGTTTGAAGAAAAGAGGGAGTTAAAAATGAAAAACAAAATTATAAAATAACTAGAAGAAAATTAAAAAGACTATTTTATTTTGTTTGGGGGAAGTGTCATGTAAACTTAAATACAGTTGCAAAGACCTCAATAATAGATGTGACTATATAAAAATTTTATAATCCCAGACATTAAAAAAGGCATAAACAAAATTTAAAATTAATGAAAAATTAGGGGATATATTTACAATATCTAGGTCAATGTTATAACATTTCAATTATATCAGATAAGTCACAAAATAGGAAATGTAATCAATAAACCCCCCAAATGTTTACTTCACAAGTGTTCAAAGAAGTGCTTATTAAAATAATAGCAAGATTTGGCACTGTGGCTAAGTGAGTAGGGTGCCAGCCACATATACCAAGCGTGGTGGGTTCAAACTCGACCACAGCCAAACTGCAACAATAACAACAGCAACAACAAAAAAAAATAGCCGGACTTTGTGGTGGGTGCCTGTACTCCCAGCTACTAGGGAGGCTGAGGCAAGAGAATCACTTAAGCCCAAGAGTTGGAGGTTGCTGTGAGCTGTGATGCAACAGCACTCTACCTAGGGTGACAGCTTGAGGCTCTGTCTAATAAATAAATAAATAAAATGATAGCAAGATTATTATCAAATTGGCCAAAAATGTCTCTAAAGTTTCAATGCCCAAAATTGGAAGGTGTTAAAATGAGAACTTATATACACTTTATGGTGGGAATGCAAATTCTAACAAAAGGAATTTTAGCTTTATATATTTATATCTAAAAACTTAAATCTGCATATCATCATCTTTTGATGGCTGGGAGCTAATAAATAACCTTCCTCTCTTCTCAAATTCATATATATTAAGTTACGAGATAGATCATGGTGTTAAAGGAAGGGAGTAAAAAATATCAGCTCTACTGTACATAAGACTGAAAGGGAGAATAAACTTGATCAACAGCTTTAATCATGCTCCACTCTGGTGCCCCTAGTTTTAACTTAACCCTCACCCTGATGGCCTGCTTAAGATTCCTGCCTGCAGAAACAGAGACTACTGAGAAAGTGCTGAGAAACTGTTGGACCACGCCATCTCAATTCCTTCTCCCAGCTTTCTAATCAGATAAGTAAATCCTCCTGGGAGGTGTGAGAGAGGAATATAAGAGCCATCGTGAGTCTTCTTACTTTTCTCTAGAGAAGGTAGTTCCCTCTCCTTCATGTAAGTGGGAGGACTGAGGACTGGGGGATAAGAATATCCCCCATTACATTAGATCTAGTAATTCTACTTCTAAATATTTGAAACAAATAATTACACTTAGACATAATTAATTTTATGTTATAAATTTCAAAAATAAAAACTTAT
Organism: Galagoides demidoff; assembly: GCA_963574575.1. NCBI lineage: Eukaryota > Metazoa > Chordata > Mammalia > Primates > Galagidae > Galagoides > Galagoides demidoff. Next base: position 6,001 of record CAUYQV010120644.1, read on the forward strand.
TTTTAAGTTTTTAAACTTAAAATTAATGATGTATTGGGGAAAAATAAGAATACAAAGTAAAATACAAATGTTTCCCTGTCTTTTAATTCCATTTTCCACGTTTTTACCAGTTGGTGTATACAAACATACATACACACAAATATATGTATATACACAAATGTGTGTGTTTATTAAATGAAATCATATTTTACATTTTATTGCTAAACATATTTCTTCATTTAACAGTGAATTGTCAGTGTATTTCCAGACATACACATTTATTCAAAAAATCTGAATACCTATTACGTGTACCTGCTATGTATCAGGCAGTGAAGATCGTGGGACATGGCAACAACCAAAATGTCTAGCTTCCATAGGTCTTCCTTGTTATGCTTAGAAGCTACCTAATCACTGTAGGATATTTCACTTAAAAATTCCTACAATAATGCACACTGAGGCTAATTTCGTTTTTCCTGTTGTCAACATTGCTATTGGAATAAATGTTTTTAAACATAACATATTCTTCTCGTACAATTGTGCTAGTATTTCCACACGATAATTTATAAACGTGGTTCTATAGGGATTTAAGGCTATATGAACTTTATATCTGATTAGAAACTGTCAAATTAGATTAGTGCTGCAGGTAGCGGGGGTGAGGGGTAACCATGTGAGCTCCTGAGCGCACGCACTGAACACTCAGCCCTGGTCACTCAGTTCGTAGCGCCGCGATCTGGGAATCGCATGAGGATTGGGCAGGCTCCTTTCTTTGTCTGCACGCTTCTGGTCCCCACGCGCTCTTCTCCAGCGTCCTGGCTGCTTGGTCCGTGGCTGTCCTGGTGGTAGCCTGCTGCTCCTATGGGTAGTGGATACCTGCTGGATGGCCACAGCCTTCACCGCCGCCCCATCTGACCCTGGCATGAGGGCCACTTGTTCTGAAATTATTTTGAGCCAAGAAATTTTGAAAGATGGTTTCCACAGGCAGTGATGGTTTCATTAGATTTTAATATAGAAGCTCCTAACCATTTGTCCAAGGAATCTGAAGTTCTCATTTATGCTAGACAAGATTCACTGTGCATTGATTGTTTCCAAGCCTTTTTGCCTGTGCTCTACCGCTATCATCAGCCACATAGTAAAGATAGAGAAACCTTCATTGTAGTCAATAATCCAGATTTGTGGATGCATTTGTTAATGTTGGGAACCAAGAGTTCCCAATTTTGAAATGCTGGGATCAGTCAGAAGTTGCAGTTTCTTATGTTTTGAAGAATAGGAGTATCTGCCAGTGGAACAGTATAAAGTATAAATCAGTGTATAAGAATGTGACTACAGGTTCCATTGGGACTGACTATACATACCTCCTTACTATGTTCTGTAATGCTAGACAAGATTCATATTACAATCCTATGTTCTACTTTGATTCTTCTACCTGTTTTCAAATATGGCCATTTATCTCTGCAAGTTTTAGGCAGTTAAATGCTTTCTATAAATCTAAATAAGAATTATTAATTTGTGACTAGAAGTGTTCTGGAACTTATCATTTCTTTTGTATTTTGTCTTTATTCGTGGCTGCAATTATGTTTACCAGAGGAAATTTGGGATCATTCTCAGCCAAATTACAGAATTTAGTGCTCTATTGCATAGATGCTTGATAATCCTCAAGCATGAAGTGGAGATAGAGGAAACTTAATTCTGTTGAATTAATATATATTTTGTGAGAAGTTGATTTTATCTTCATTTGGGATAGAAAAATGAGTTATTTATGTAGTAGAAACAAATTATTCCCATTTTGTGAATAGAAACCTTACAATTTACACTGTAATAAAAATTAAGAAAACCATTATAAATAAGAATAAAATAATTTGCATAAAGAAAAGAAACTGTCAAATGGCTTCCACCAAAGGTCACCATTATGTCAGGGGAACAATGGAATGATATCTACTCACCCCTACCAAAATCATATATTGGCAGCATCCATAGCTCAGTCAGCAAGACGCCGGCCACATACACCTAGGGTGGTGGGTTCGAACACAGCCCAGGTCTACTAAGCAACAATGACAACTATAATCAAAAAATAGTCAGACATTGTGGTAGGTGCCTATACTCCCAGCTACTTGGGAGGCTGATGTAAGAGAATCGCTTAAGCCTAAGAGTTGGAGGTTGCTGTGAGCTATGTTGCCATGGCACTCAACCAAGGGCAACACAGTGAGACTCTGTCTCAAAGAAAGAAAAAAATAAAATTGTATATTATCTTTTGACATTTATAATCATAAGTGAGGGATAATAATATAATATTTTTGCTTTAATTTACATTTATCTTCTTACTAGGGAGATGGAGCCTCTTTTATGTCTATATTTGTTATTTTCTTCTATCCATTTTGCTTTTTTATTGATTTATGTTCTTTTTTTATTTATTCAGAAGCATTCTTTATGTGGTATACATATTGGGTTACACATCACAAATATTTTACCTCAACTTGCAAAAGTTAATGTCTTTAATTTGTTTATAACATCCCTGGCAGTAGAGAATGTTTAAAGTTTAAGTAGTTTAATGTGTCATGCTTTTCCAAAAGTTTCTGGATTTTATCATACTTAGTAAAGCCTTCCCAACCACGGCTATAAAAAATGCTATCAGATTATCTTTTTTCACAGCATTTAAAATTTTTAGATTTTTGATAGTTTAGGAATTCACTTTGTTCATAACTTGTGTAATGTAGCAATGTAACCTACAATTTTCTAAAATGTTCATTTGTCCAGCACATTCTTTTTTAATAATAATGAAAAATGAGATGCAACTACAATATAGAACAATACAGGAATAGTTAGGGATATTATTGAGACATTTAAAATGATCTTTTTAAGAATGTTTAATAATTCAGGTAAAAGATGTTATTATAAATAAAAAGCTGGATGCAAAACTTTATATGTAATACCTCAACTGCATAGAAAAACACACACATAGAAAAAAGGAAGTAAATTTGTCAAAATGTTGAGAGTAGCATGTCTTTGCATTAGGATTCAAAGTGATTTTTGAATCACTTTTGCCTGCCTTTTATATTTTACCCAATGAGCATCTTACTTTTATACTCTTAATAAAGTTGTTCTAAAAACATGATTATTATGTATATCAGGAACAATGACAATGGGGACAAAGGCTCTGATGATAAAAATCTCATTTAGTTCTTACCCTTTGGATGAAAAATAACTGTTCTAAATTTTACAACTGGGGAGGCATAGTTATACTCTGATGTAAAATTTATTGTCTGTTGGAGGACTAATCCTATAATATAGAAATAGGCATTTTTAGTAAAGTGTTGTGTTGTACTGATTAGCCTTCTTAACATTGACTATCCTGATTAGTCTCCCAACAGTTATATTTTTAAGTCAGTTGTTTCAGAGGATGCATAGAGTTTAACTGGTTCTCCACAATCTAACTGCATGGTGTTCTCAACCTGTGTCCCACAAGTCCTTCCATCCCCCACCTCCATCCCCCACATCTGCTCTCAGCTGTGTATGTCATATTGACTGAACACTGGTCCCAGAACCCACTGATCCTTTCCTTGTCTACACTCTTTGCTGTACTATTTACCCTGCTGATTTTCTTCTTCTTCTGAACCTAGGAAATTCTTATACATTCTTTAGGATTCACTTAAAATGTCACCTCCTGGGGAAGACGTTTCTGATTACCACAGGCATAACTAACTAATCACTCCTTCTTCAGCATCTGGTTCAAAATCCAAATTACATATTACATTTGTGTAATTATCAGCTTATGGGCTGGTCTCCTCTACCTCACTCAAGGAATGTTTTCATAATGGGAAGAAAACATAGTCATTAGAGTATATAGTGACCCAGCCATTTTGAGAACTTGATTTATGAAAAATTGGGGGAAATGTTTAATGGAAAAATTGAGAAGTAACTGTGGGTTTTTTAAGCCAATAGTAATTTTGATAGCTATTCTCTAATCTCATGGAAAACATTCAGAAGATATTCTCAATTGATAATACTTCATTGTGTCTGCTTTTAAAAAAATGAATAAGATTAATAAGATTTAACAAAAATGAAAGTACAAACCCCAAATTTCCATCTGTGTTGACAAATGGCAAAAAATAAGCCATATTATGAAATAACATGTGAATACTTTTAGAGTTCTAGATGACTGATACAATGTAAACTTTATATACATATAAAGAAGTATTCCAGAAAATAATGTAAGCTTATTATACACATGAAGAAGATAGGCAATTAATGCTATAAGGACTTTTAAAAAATACATTGTTTTTGAAAACATAAACCATGCCACAATAAATTTTGTAGACTTTCAATTTCAGTGTCCCATTTCACCATGTCTTCACTTACAGGAAAAGCAGTAATATCCTTCAATTAAAAAACAAAGTTACAGCAAATAAAAAGATTAAGTATTGGGTGGTGCCTGTGGCTCAAAAGGGTAGGGCACTGTCCCCATATGCTAGAGGTTGGAAGGTTCAAACCCAGCCCTGGCCAAAAAAAAAATGTTTAATTATTTTTTGCAATTTTTAAAATTAGATATCAGGCAACATTGAATTCTAAAAACTCTCAATTTTCTTTTTTTTGATAAGTTTATTTGCTGATCTGAGGAAATGTCTTATTACAAAGAAGTTAAAATAGATTCCAGAAAAAATATGCAATAGTACATAAAAATAAATCATAAGTGTGGAAATCACAAGTAGGACTAGAAGGCCAAGATATTGGGGTGTGTGACTTATATATTGTCCATGTAAGTCAAAGCAAAATTAAGATTCACTTTAAAAAAGAAGAAATGAGTTAAAAAGCATATGTTCTTCAAAGCATTTTAAAGGTGTATAAATGCTCTGGAAGGCATGAAATAGGGAAATTTTCATTAAGAAAAAAATCCAGAACTACAATTGCATATAAAAATAAGTTTTTCCTAAAAATTTTAAGTATTGTTCCAAAGGACAGATAAAAATGTATTTCATAGAAAATCTTGGGCAGCGCCTGTGGCTCAGTGAGTAGGGTGCTGGCCCCATATACTGAGGGTGGTGGGTTCGAACCCAGCCCTGGCCAAACTGCAACAAAATAGCTGGGAGTTGTGGTGGGCACCTGTAGTGGCTGAGGCAAGAGATTCACCTAAGCCCAAGAGCTGGAGGGTGCTGTGAGCTGTGACGTCACAGCACTCTACCAGCACTCTACTTTAAAAAAAAAAAAAGAAGAAGAAGAAAAAGAAAAAAAGAAAATCATACCAATCATGTTGAGGAATACATGAAGTACACTCAATAAATGTTTCTAAGCAACCACAGAGTTATTAAGTATGTTAGGTACTTGTCAATATGAACAGTATATCTCTATTACCTGTACTTATAGATCCCTTTCTTGGATTTTTTTTGACCAGATAACTACAAAGTTCAGACTGAGCAGAAACAACATTAAATGCTAGATCCATGCCTCTGGTATGTTTATTGTTAGACTCAGTAAATGTTCCTAATATCTCCAATGAAGGTAGTATGTTTAGAGCACAGGTAAAAACTGAACAATGCCACTGAACTACACTTGAAGCAACTGTGGGTAGCACTCCATACCCTCCTTTTATGGATGGCATTCTATCCTTTCCCTTAAACACACCCCCTTTTCTCCCTCTTCCATTTTCATCCTCCATACATCAGTCTGTGGCACCCACAGACCCTGAAAACCTTCGTGGCATTTGGGGCAAAGGGTTTTGCCTGCCTCTGTGTTAAAATGGCAAAGGGAAGGTGTCTATGTGTTATGCTGGCACATGTGCGTGAGACAGTGAGTAATAAAACACAGGGATTTGAAAGCAAGAATTTTGAAAATTCTGGAAAATTTCAGAAAACATGGCATGGAATCCTGGGGTCAAATCTTCACTGAATATTTCTGAAGGCTTAGGTTTCTGGTAGTTAAAATTAATTATTACTCATTTCACAGTATTATAATTAGTGGGCATATTGTATATCTTCTAGTCATTACCTAAGAGACCCTGGTATTTGGAGCTTAAATTCAAAGACATACTCAGCAGAATGTGTTTAAAAGTGTCAACCATCATTACTTTTAAGTAATAATAATTTTTATTATTATGAAATATATTACTACAGTGAAATAGATTCATTAAATAACATTACTGTAGTGGCAAATTAGATTTAATTAAAGTGTGACTTATACAACAAATACAAGTTAAACTGACTCTTAAAAGGGATTACACAGTTAAAATATATCCCTTCACTGCCCAGTACTTGCCTCAAAATTGTTCTCCTTGAACTCACCGAAGTCTCTTGCCAGCAGTCTGGCAAGTCTCTCTCCCCACCTTGATGCTCTGGAGTGCACGTCAAGGCACTTGTTCCCAGACTGCTGAAGGTTACTCAGAGGCAGGTAGGTGTCTGAGGTTATGGGTTACTCTCCTACACTTAGTAAACCGAGATAAGTTACTTGCTTTCCAGAACTTCAGAACATTGCCAAGAAAGGGGCTTCTAAATTTGGAATATTAACAGTGACTTTATTTTCTCCCCTGACCCCTCCAAAGGGAACTTTCAGATGGAAAACTTGTGCACTTTCTTGTCTGTGGTGTGTGGCTGCAGTGCTAGCCCACAGGCCAGTCTCAAGACACACTTGGATAAGCAACTAGAACAATCCCGAGTGGTAGGTCATGAAATGGGAGTGACAGGTGGAACCGCAGGGCTGTCTTAGCACAGTGTCCCTGCTTCACAGAGAAAAGGCAGTCCACTCAGTTGGAGCAAGCCAAGCAATCAATCTCTTGCCAAGCTATGGGTCCCTGTAGGAAAGTAGCAAGAAGGGGGAGGGATGTCTGCACCTGTCATCCAATCAGAGACAGGTCTCACAGCATCCAATCAACAGTCACTTTGAAAGGCCAATGAGATCCAAGGTCAAGGTGACATCACCCCTCTCAGTCCACCCATGTGGTCTCTGAACACTAGTGTAGAGGATGTGGACCGAGGTCCCAGGACCTAGCATGTAAGTCACAAAAGACTTCACACAAAGTCCGTCTTTAAAACAACCCTTCTTGTTTCTTTGGATAAGTGACCAGTAGGTCCAGGTCTACACTTACTCATTGCAAATTATATGACGAGTTGCCATTCACAGTTCATGTGCATAGATTCCCATTACTTCATAGAATCCTGCAGTTATCCTGGGAGAGTGCTTCAAACGGAACTGCTCAAAGTTTCTCAGACTCCATCTCTTTCTGCAGTTTCTGCACTTGCTGTTTCTTTTATCTGGACATTTGCCACATCCCTTCCACCCCTCTTGCACTCATTTTTCCTTCACTCATATTTCAAATTTAATGACTTTTTAAGGGATCAGACTCCCCGTTTTTGTGACTCCACATACTCTATGGTTGTCTCCTTGTAAGCAATTGTCATACTGTGTCAAAATCACCTGTGAACCAGGTGCCTAGAGGTGCTGTTCAATTGCCATCACCAACTACAGAGGCTGGCATCTTCGTTTATATTTACTTACCAATTTTATGGGAATAGGATTTCAGTTCACTTAGTTCATTCATTTCACAAATACTTACAAAGCACTCATCTTACATGCTGTGGAAAATTTCAAATGAAGTCACTATCTTTATGGCTCAATGTATAATTGAAAAGTATACATAAACAGGTGGAACTATGGTGACAGTCCATTCCAGGCATTGCTTAAGGCTCAGATAGTAAATATGCCCCCCATTCCCCTCCTGCTGTAGGCTCTGTCCCCATCAGGCTCACCTCAGATGAGAGTGCTCGGGGTTACCAGCCATCTGTGTGAAGAGTTAACTTTCATGCCATACACCAGCATAAATTCAAGTGTTAAATATAAAAAACAAAATCATGGCCATAATAAAACTTTTTTTTTTTTGCTCTAGGGTAGCAAAGGAGTTTTCTACCCATAAAAGTAAATAAAGAAAACATAAGGGCACAATGTGATAAATTTGACTACCTGAAAAACTCCTAACTAAAATGCAAAATAAATTACCACTTAAGGAAGGAAAAGGCAAATAACAAAATAAAGGGAAGTCTTGGCAAGATATGTTCTTGCAATCAATAAGAAAAAGAACACTTACATATAAAATTAACAGAATGCATTTTAATAATTTGTAAAATGAGTAAGTGAAATAATGTACAGTTGTCTCTCCACATCCATGGGTCCTATACCTGTGGACTCAACCAAACATGGATTAAAAATATTTGGGGAAAAAAAAGCATGTGTACTAAACATGTACAGACATTTTCCCTTGTCATTGTTGTGTAAAGAACGCAGTGTAACAACTATTTACCTACCATGTTCATCATAAATGATAATTATAGGTGTTAGGTATCATAAATAATCTAGAAAGAATTTAAAGGTTATATGCAAATAGTACACTATTTTATTAATAAGACACAAGTATCCTCGGAGTTTGGTATCCATGAAGGTCCTGGAATCAGCCCATCATAGATACTAAGGGATATCTACATACATGTATTAAATTATCTTGACAATTTTTTTTACTACCTGTCAATGAAAAATGATCACATAAGTATTAGAGCAAAACCAAAATAAAATGCATATATAGAATATTAAACAGATTGTCAAACGCATAAGAAATATAATGTTATATTATTTTCATACCAAATTTTATATATTGCTTTTTTTCCCTTCAAAATACATCCCCAACTAAAGGAACATGTTTACATGCATGGTTCAAATTTTCAATAAAAGAAAATTGAGGCTCCACACCATAGCACAGTGGTTTTGGAACTAGCCATGTACACTGAGAGTGGTAGGTTCAAACCCGGCCCAGGCCTATTAAACAACAATGACAACTGCAACAAAAAATAGCCGGGCATTTTGGCAGGTGCCTGTAGTCCCAGCTACTTGGGAGGCTGAGTCAAGAGAATCACTTTATCCCAGGAGTTTGAGGTTGCTGTGAACTGTGATGTCATTGCACTCTACTGAGGGCGACATAGTGAGACTGTCTAAAAAAAAAAAAAAAAAGAAAGAAAGAAAGTAAAAAAAGAAGAAGAAAGAAAGAAAATTGAAGTAAGACCAAAATTCTCAACTAATTTCCTATGACATGACTTCCTATCATATTTAGAGTAAATGTCAAAGTCCTTATTTTGATCTCTGGGGTCTATGGCATCTTCTGTCACTCTCACCTGGTCTTTCAGCTTCAGCTACACAGACCTCTCTGATGTTCCATGCATCTGTGAGGCTCCCTCCACACCCAAGGGAGCCCTAGTCTCTGAGAGAAAAAAGAATGGCAGGACTTCTCAGTCCCTTCAAATCTTAGGTCAACTCACCTTCTTAGTGGGATTTTCTCTATCTACTCTATCTAAAATTTTATTTTATTTTCTATCAATCACCTCTTTTCTCTGTATTTTTCTCTTATAAAGTATCTATATCTAACATAAGGTACTCTTTAGTTTCTTGTTAGTGTTTATATTCTCCATTAAAGTAAGCTCTGGGGGAAGGAGCTTTAGTGTTTTGTTTACGATTCATTATCATTGCACAAAAATTGCCTGGAACATAGTAGGCCATTGATAAATACATATGTAGTGAGTGCCTAGAAAGTAATGCCCAGAAAATATGATGCTGAAATGCTAATAGTTTGCTATTGCTATTGCTACAAGGCAAAGGACATGATACCTAGTTCTCCATTCATGCTTCTCAGTATTTTCGAAAGATAACAATAATAATATCCACATCCTATTGCTTTGAACCTTGTCTCTTTACAAAATTTAATTCATTTAATATTTAACGACTCTGTGAGGTGTTTTTTACTCTTATTTTATACATGAGAAATTGAGGCTAATTAATTTATTTACTATGTTAAAGTTAATTCCTTGATGGAATTGGTATGCGATCATCTGAATCAAAATCCTAACTTGTCACCATTAAGCTACAGTATTTGGGAGGCCTAAGAAAAGATGATACACTAACAGGCAGATGTTATCTGAAAGCAATGAGGAAATGGTAACAGATTTCAGCACAGAAAGTAACATGATCAGATTGACATGTTAGAGAAATTACCCTTGTAGGAGAGTGGAAAATGAAACTTCAGGAGCAGGCTGGAGTCAGGAAATAAATAGGCTATTGCAATAAAACAGATGATAAAATATGAACCTTATTCTAGTCAGTGAAAGAGATGACATAAAGGAGAATATGGAATTTAAACATAGCATGAGTTAGAGTTCTCTGAAGTTGGAGGGGCCCTTGTGAGAAAGCAACAATGACTTCAAAATTTCTTACTTGAGCTGTAAGAAATGCGTGCTGGGGCCACATATACTGATTGGGAATGTAAGAAGAAAATTAGATTCGAGAGAAAACAGTGAGCTGAAATCAAGGGAGAAGAGGCCCTTTTGAAAGGAGAGCCTGGCATAAATCTCATATATGGCCAAGAGGCTGAAAAATCAAGGACTAAAGGGCATCATTTGGATGTGGCAATTGTTGGATCATCACTGAAGTTATTCAGGAGAGGAGCTTCAGGGCAGATTGTGGTTGAAAGGTGGACTAGAGGAACAATCCTTGGGAATTAGAGTGGAAAAAGTGAAGATAATGAATGTAGAGCCTACAAGGCACCATGCAGAAAAGGAAGAGATGAAATAGAGCAGAACCTCATTCTTTTACCTGTTGTTTCAAAGAAAAAAATGACTATTGTTTTGATGGAATGAGTAGCAAATGCCAGTTGTATTAGATTCCTAATACTGTAACAAATTACTACAAACTTAGTGGATTAAAACCCACAAATCTAT
>CAUYQV010120649.1:0-16340 GCA_963574575.1 Galagoides demidoff
ATCACAGCTCATAGCAACCTCCAACTCCTGGGCTCAAGGGAGTCTCCTGCCTCCGCCTCCCAAGTAGCTGGGACCACAGGTGCCCGCCACAACGCCCGGCCATTTTTTGGTTGCAGCCATCATTGTTGTTTGGTGGGCCCAGGCTGGGGATAATATTGAAAAATTAATGTAATTTATCACATTACCAATTTAAGGAGGGAGGGAGAAGGAGGAGATGGGCAAAAACCTTACCTAATAATGGGCACTGTGAGCACTATCTGGGTGGCGGGCATACTTAATAACTATTACTAAACTCACTGATAGGTATAACCAAAACTATTTGTACCCCTGTAATCCTTTTAATTAAAAAATAACTTAGGGTGGGGAAGGGGAGGGGAGAAGGGCGGATGGGTGGTGAGAGGGTGACCGGAAAGATCACCTATATATCTGTCTAACAAGGGTACAAGTGAACTTTTCTAGAACTAGAATATAAATGTTTTGATACAATGACTAAGCAAATGACATGTAATTTATGTTAACCAGCTTGATGAAAGTATTTCAAATTGTATATGAAAACAGCACAATGTACCCCATGTTTGCATTAATGTATACAAATATCAATTAATAAAAAAATAATAATTTAAGGAGAAAAATGACATCAAAGCATTTGATCAATTTTAGTATCCATTGGTGGTAACAGTTCCTAGAAAACTAGGAACAGAAGGGAACTTCTTGGCTCCTCGCCCTTAGCTCAGTGGTTATGGCGCTGGCCACATATACCGGGACAGGCTGGTTTGAGCCTGGCCAGGGCCTGCTAAACAGCAATGACAACTACAAAAAAAAAAAAATAGCCGGGTGTTGTGGCAGGTGCCTGTTGTCCCAGCTACTCCAGGGGCTGAGGCAAGAGAATCGCTTAAGCCCAAGAGTTTGAGGTAGCTGTGATGTCGCAACACTTTACAGAGGGCGACATAGAGAGACTGCCTCAAAGAAAAAGAAGGGAACTTCTTTAATGTGATAAGAGTATGTACAAGATGTACAAGATATGTATGTGTGTGTGTATATATATATATACACACAGGGTGGACACAAAGTTCACGCACAATTTAAAATATATAAATTGCACATGAACTTTATGTCCATCCTGTGTATGTATATGTGTGTGTATATATATATATAGAGAGAGAGAGAGAGTAAACATTATGTTTAATGGCAAAATATATTAAAAAGTTTTCTTTCTAAGATCAGAAATAAAATAAGGGCCAGGCAATGTGGCTCACACCTGTAACGCTAGCACTCTGGGAGGGCCAGGCAGGTGGGTTGCTTGATCGCAGAAGTTCAAGGTCAGACTGAGTAAGAGTGGCTCCCTGTCTCTACTAAAAATACAAAAATTAGCTAGGAGTCATGGTGGGCACTTGGAGTTCCAGCTACTTGGGAGCCTGAGGCAGGAGGATCGCTTGAAAGGAAGATTGCTTGAGGCCATGAGTTGGAGACCAACCTAAGCAATACAGTAAGACCTCATCACTACCAAAAAAAAAAAAAAAAAAAAAAAGGAAGTAAAACAAGGATGCTCACTATTCCCTATCGCTGTCTCTATTTGACACTGTACAGAAGATCCAGCAAGCCCAGTAAAGCAAGAAATAGAAATAGGCCGGGCATGGTAGCTTGCGCCTGTAATCCTAGCACTCTGGCAGGTAGAGATGGGTGGATTGCTGGAGATCAGGAGTTTCAAGACCAGCCTGAGCAAGAGCAAGACTCAATCTCTATTAAAACTAGCCAGGCATTGTGCCTGGCACCTGTAGTCCCAGCTCCTGGAGAGGCTGAGGCAAGAGAATCTCTTAAGCCCAAGAATTTGAGATTGCCGTGAGTTATGACGCCATGTCACTCTACCCCAATGACATAGTGAGACTCTGTCTCAAAAAAAAGAAAAAGAAACAAATATGTAAGAATTGCAAAACAAAAAGAAAAGAAAGAAATTGCTAATTGCAGATGATTTGACCTATATATTCAAATTTACAGATATATTCAGATTTACAGATAAATTCTAAGAATTAATGAGATATTGCTTAAAAGAATCACAAGCAGGAACAAAAAAGAATTAATTAGATAATTTAGCAATTTCCTAAAGTAAATATATGAGGACCAATTGTATTCCTATATATACTAGCAACAAACACAAAATAGAATTTAAAAAATGCCAATTATAATAGTAGTAAAAATATGAAATACCTAGGAAAATATTGAGCATTAAAAAAAGTCTGTAAAGAGCTATAACACTTGTTATAAATCTTATCAAGAGACCTTAGAAAAAACTTAAAAGAAGAGATGTTGAAAGATTAGAAGACATAATATTGTAAAAAGGAGGGCAGGCATGATGGCTCACGCTTATAATCCCAGCACTCTGGAAGGCTGAGGCGGATGGATTGCCTGAGCTCACACGTCTCAGACCAGCCTGAGCCAGAAACCTGGTTTATAAAAATAGCCAGGTGTTGTGGCAGGTGCCTATAGTCCCAGCTATGTGAGAGGCTGAGGCAAGAGAATTGCTTGAGCCCAAGAGTTTGAGGTTGCTGTGAGCTGTGATGTCACAGCACGCTACCCAGGGTGACAAAGTGAGATTCTGTCTCAAAAAAAATAATTATAAAAATGCTGATTCTTCTCAGATTAATTTATGGATTTAGTATAATCCCAGTCAAAATATCAAAAACTGGGTGTGTGCGTGTGTGTGTCTGTGTGTCGTTTAATAAGCTGTCTAAAATGCAAAGCGGTAAAAATAGCCATGATATTCAGAAAGAAGAACAGGTGGAAAAACTTGTTCTACCAGATTCAAGACTGATTACAAAAGCTATAATATTTTATTGTGGCATTAGAGTGGGGATAAACAAATAGAAAAACAGACAAAAAGCAGTATTTTAAAAACAGATCCCCATGTATAGACGAACATTTGATATATAAGGAAAGTATCACTGAAGATCATATTGGAAAGACTAGATTTTTCAACAAACAGTGCCAGGACAATGGGATAACCACAGAGATTTAACAAAAAAAAAAAAAAAAAAAGGAATTTGATACCTTTCACAAGGTGTACATAAAAATTAATTCCAGATGGATTTTAGATCTAAATGTGAAAGCAAAAATAAACATGACAAACTTCTGTTCATCAAAATATATCATAAAGAGGTTAAAAAGACAAACTACAAAGAGAAGATACTTAAAAACATATGCAACTTACATGAGACTAGTACCCAGACTATACAAGGAACTCATCTAAATCAATAATAAACAGAAGACCCATTAGAACCACAACAAAGACTTGAACAGAACTCTCCAAAAAAGAAAGTCTAAAAGTCTAACAAACACATGGGAAATAACAAATTAAAACACTCTGAGATAACCATTACTCCCTCACCAGATGGCAAAATTTAAAAGTCTGACGACATCAAGTCTTGGTGAGTACCTGGACCAATTAGAACATTCATATGCTTTACCTTCCATTGTTGGCAAATTAGTACACCCACTTTTCTTAAGAGACAAAGTCTTGCTCTGTCACTCGGGCTGGAGTGCAGTGCTTGGCTCACAGCTCACTATAGCCTCCAAAGCTTGGGCTCAAGGGATCCTTCTGCCTCAGCCTTCCAAGCAGCTGGGACTACAGGTGTGTGCCCCTGTGCCCAGCTAACATTTAAAGCCTCCCTGTGTTGCCTAGGCTGGTCTCTTAACTCCTGGGCTCAAGCAATCCTTTGCCCTCTCAAAGTACTGGGGTTATAGGTGTAAGCTACTGTGCCTGGCTGAGACACACTTTTAAGAATTTTCCTTAGTAGGATGTTGTAGGAGCCCCCCAACTGGAAGCATCTTGAATGTTCACTAGTAGAATAGATAAAAAATGGTGGTATTTTCATACAATGGAGTATACTAAGCAGCAATGGCTATAAATGAATTAAAGCTACATTAGATTAATCTTTTGAAAGAATCAAGGTACAAAACAATATATTTGATTCTCTCTAACATAAAGTTGAAAAACAGAGAGAACTATATTGCTTTGGGATCCACCCTTTGGTGATAAAATTCCAAGAAAAGTAAGGGAATAATTATTATGAAGTCATCCTCTGGAGGAAACATGATATGATCAGGGAGAAAGTGGTGGGTTTTAAGGATGCTAGCAATATTTTCTTCACTTAAGTAATAAGCAGCTTGGGTGTTTGATAATTATTTGCTACAGAGTCAGAGATAGAGTCTCACTGCATCGCCCTAGATGGAGTGTTGTGGCGTCACAGCTCACAGCAACTTCAAACTCTTGGGCTTAAGCGATTCTCTTGCCTCAGCCTCCCAAGTACCTGGGACTACAGGCACCTGCCACAATGCCTGGCTATTTCTGTTGCAGTTGTCATTGTTCTTTTAGCTGGCCTGGGTCAAATTTGAACCCGCCACCCTCAGTGCATGTGGCCAGCACCTTAACCGCTGTGCTACGGGTGCCAAGCTGCTAAGCTATATTTTTATGTTGTATGTACTTTTCTGTATCCATGATATAGTTCACATATAAGAGGCAAAAAAAGGGAGAGAATGGTGATTTTACTGTTCTTTTTGACTTTTTTTGTCTATGTGTGTGTTGTGGTAGTGTTAATCCTTCCTCCATCTGTCTTCTGAAATCTTCCCTCAAATCTACCCCCTAGATCTCCAAGGTGTTACAGAGTCCTAAGCTGCCATCTAGGTTACCAGGGCACCTAATCTAACAGTATAATACTATGCTGTAGAGGGAAAATTGTCTTTGCCAAAGATATACGTGTACTGTACTAGAAAATGATGGAGCCAGGACTCGAATCAGAAAGCCAGTGTTCCATTGTACCCTGAAGATGTCTTTCTTTCTTTTTTTTTTTTTTTAAGAGACAGAGTCTCACTTTGTTGCCCTCGGTAGAGTGCCATAGTGTCACAGCTCACGGCAACCTCCAGCTCTTGGGCTTAGGTGATTCTCTTGCCTTAGCCTCCCGAGTAGCTGGGACTACAGGAGCCCACCACAACGCCTGGCCATTTTTATGCTGCAGTTTGGCCAGGTCTGGGTTTGAACCCGCCACTCTTGGTATATGGGGCCGGCGCCCTACTCACTGAGCCACAAACGCCACCCCAGATGTATTTCTCAATTGCTTTCTGTCATCAGGGTAGATATCCCTTGGGAGATGCTTTAAACTTACTGGATATTAGGCTCAAACAAAGCTGGGCTGTAAGGAAAGAAGAGGGAGGCACGTGCTCATGTCTCCGGCTTCAATTTAGTCTTTAGTCTTCCTCCTAAGTGAGCTACACTTCAGGTAACTCCAGATATGAGGTGGGGTCCAGGAGTCTAAGTTAGAGCTAGCAAAGCTGTGGGACCTACATCTTCAGGAAAAGGACTTTAAACCCATTTGGACTCAGGTGTGCTTCCTCTACCCTCTGCACCGCATAGGACATTTTTTATTCAATGGTTGGTGTTAAAACCACTCTTTTCTATTTTTGCTTCCTGCTTCCTTATCTTATCTTCTTTGTTTTCCAAATAGATTATTGCTTTTTTTTTTTTTGGAGACAGAGTCTCTCTATGTTGCCCTCCGTAGAGCGTTGTGGTTTCATAGCTCACAGCAACCTCACACTCCTGGGCTTGAGCGATTCTCTTGCCTCAGCCTCCCAAGTAGCTGGGACTACAGGCGCCCACCGCAATGCCTGGCTATGTGTTTTTAGGACAATCTCACTCTTGCTCAGGCTGGCAGCTTATTGCTTTTTATTTGCTTTCAGATCCCAGATGTCAGTGTGTTACTCTGGGATGCTCCAAAGTGATAGTATCTGTTTATTCCAGCTCCATCTCATCGTTGAGCCCATTTCTAGCAAACACTAGGTCACTCTGGATCTGTACTTTGACACGAACCATGTTTCTACAACTTCACAGACCTTCAGACCTACAAAATCCATGATTGTGCCAGAGCTGTCTGAAGCTATATTACTTCCTGGCAGCTCCTGTTCTCTGACTCAGTGACAAATGCAAAAGTTCTGTCTTTGGCTACTTCATTCTCAATTCTGAAGAATGGATTGCTTGTGAAATAAGCTCCTTGCTATAGTGAGACCTAGGAAATAATTTCCACTCTGGGCCCCTGACATGTAACCTGGCTGTGATATAAATGTTTTTCCTGATTATTGTAACTTTTAAAAATATTTTTTCTTAAGGTCAGGTTTTGGTTTTGACTGTCAAGTTTCTTTCTACTCATAGAGCTAAAGGTAATCATACTAATCTGCCAGTTTATCTATGCTTTTCCTTCTGGGAGGCTGAAGAAGTGTATGAAACACAAGGAATAAACAGGGAAGAACCCTGAGAAACATTTATCAGATGCATAGATGTGGGGTAGGGAATGCTAGCCAAGGGTAAAGACAGTTACAAAGCAAATATGACAGCAATCTGAAGAGTAAAGGGAGACTGGGCGTGGGGGTTCATGCCTGTAATCCCAGCACTTTGGAAGGCCAAAGTGGGTGGATTGCTTAAGTTTAGGAGTTCAAATGAAACTAATTTATAGCTTTCATATGAAACCTATAACCCAATTATAGCCCAAGACTATGGGGAAAGGGGAGAGGGTGGGGAGGGGAGGAGGCAGGATGGGTGGAGGGAGGGTGATTGGTGGGACCATGCCTATGGTTCATCTTACGAGGGTACATGTGAATCTTTCTAAATGTAGAATATAAACTTCTTAACACAATAACTAAGAAAATGACATGAAGGCTATGTTAACCAGTTTGATGAAAATATTTCAGATTCAATATAGAACCAGCACACTGTACCCCATGACTGCATTGATGTACACAGTGATGATTTAGTTTTTTTAAAAAAGACTGTTTTACAACACATACACACACAAAAAAAGTTTAGGAGTTCAAGACCAGCTTGAGCAAGTGGGAGACCCTGTCTCTTAAAAAAAATCAAAATAAAATAATAATAGCCAGGTATTGTGGTGGGTGCCTGCAGTTCCAGCTACTTGGGAGACTGAGGCAAGAGAATTGCTTGAGCCCAAGAGTTTGAGGTTGCTGTGAACTGTGATGCCACAGTACTCTACTGAGAGATTTCGTCTCAAAAAAAAAAAAAAAAAGAGTAAAGGGAAACTAGAGGTTGAAACCCAAAATAGAAAAGAGGAAAACAGTTTCCAGAATAACATTGAAAAGAAGCAGGTGGCAATTTTGTGGGATCTAATATCGCCACTAGTTCACTTACACTGTTAGTTTCCCCTCCCTGGGAAAAATGCTTAGTTAATATTTCTATTTTGCTATATCTTATTTGTCTAACAGGCACTTTGCCAGTAAACTGCTTTGTTTGAAGAGCTCATGTAAAATGTTAGGAATAATGAGAATCTGTGAAGATAAAACTTACTATCAAAGACAGAATAGTTAGTAATTAAGAGCCTAATTTCTGGAGACAGCCAGGGTCAAGTCTACCACTTTCTGGTTGAGTGACTTTGGGTAAATTACTTAACAATTATGTGCCTCTGGGTTTTTTTTTTTTTTTTGAGACAGAGTTGCATTATGTAACCCAGGGTAGAGTACTGTGGCATCACAGCTCACAGCAACCTCAAACTCTTGGGCTCAAGCAATTTTCTTGCCTCAGCCTCCCACATAGCTGGGACTACAGGTGCCCACCTCAATGCCTGGCTATTTTTTGTTGCAGTTGTCATTATTGGCTAGCTGGCCTGGGCCAAGTTCATCCTGCCACCTTCTGTGTATGTGGGTGGTGGTGTAACCAGAGTGCTATGGGCGCTGAGCAGGTGCCTCTGTTTTGACATCTATAAAATGTGAATCATAACAGTATCTTCCTCCTATGATGAATGTTATTGATTACATCAAAAATACCTGGAACAGCTCCCAAGACACAGTACTATATGTACATACATCAATTAGTATTAAATGTTTGCAAGCACACGTGGCTTTTTCTTTCCTAGGAGTCTGTCTCTCTTGGATGGTGCTGGTGTTAGTTCTACCTTCAACAAGAAACCATTCAGTTCTTGAGGGGATATATAGGTGAAAGGTCTATATGCCTCTGGCCAAAAAAGCTGTTTGAGAGAGAACAGTGAAAAGATTTTGTGTAGGCATACTTGTGAGAAACTGAGGCAGAATCCCATATGGCCAGGTTGGTTGGGGGCCTAAAAACCCCCTAAGGTCAGCCTGGTCAGTTGCAGGTGTAAACACCCCCCCCCCCCCCGACTTAAGGCCCACCTGGGAGTGGAGGTTTGCACACAAATTTCTATATGCCCTAGAAGTTTCTTTATGCCTTGTTTTAAAGATTGAAGTAATTGCCTCCAAATGGCGAGATTAGTAGGACAGACTTTCCTCCATAGCCTCAGGCTTCATCAGATAAGAACAAAAGAAGTAATGGCTAACAACATGGTCTCCATTAAGTTAAACTGGGTTATGTTGAAAGGGCTATGCTTAAAGGTGTAGGTTGGGTGGATTATCAGATTACTAGGGAGGAGCTACTCACCAGGTAGTCACAAGATGTTTAAATGGATTAATGAAGTCATTGATATCCAATGCACATGTGCAGAGGGAAGTCATTGATGTCCAATGCGCATGTGCAGAGTGATTGTTATGAATGTTAACGAGGTCATTGATGCATAGTGCACATGTGCAAAATTGACTATAAACCAACAGTAAATAAAGAAAGCTCACCATTTTGCCTGAGTGAGCAAATGGTCACCTTTATTTAAAATGCAATTTCAATAAACGTGCTTATTCTCCATAACATGGCTTTTCAGTGAGACCCTAACAGCAACAAGGGCACAGAGATTTTGCTTTAGAATCTTAACATTAAAATGTCCATGTTCTCTTTCTCACTTTTATAAAATTCTGCTGTTTCAAAATGAGACATGCTATTATCAATCAAAAAGAATAACGCATTCCTCTATCTCAGGATAACATTCTCTTCATTAACCTGTATGCTTCATTTTTTTTATGCCATCAACATAAAACTATCCAAACAACAGATTCATCTTCAGGGCAACAGACACATTCTGGATGTAGATTCCTTTCCTGCTCATAATGCTACAGCCAGCACTGTCACCTGTGGGTTCATACAGTGCCTAATCCACTATCACGCCATGCTGCACAGCATTGTGTCTGATCAGGGAAGTCGCTTCAGTGCTGCAAAGGATATGAAGCAAGGGGCTTATGACCATGGAATTAGCTGGTCTTACCCCTTATCCCATTGCCTAGAAGTAACTGGCCCACCAGGTGCTGGAGACTGGAGAAATTAAACATGCTACCAGAGCCTGCCAAGGCAACAACACAGAACCAGGAAGAAAATTCCTTTCTTCCTCATCCTCTTCTGACAAAGTTTATTAACTGGAAGGTAAAGTGACTTACTAAAATCTGTTATAGTGTCCGTTGGTAGACAATATTCTGAAAGAAAGGAGTTCTGTTTTATTACAGTTTGGCTGGGCTGGGCTTGAGTCTGCCACCCTTGGTATATGGGGCCTGTGCCCTACCCACTGAGCCACAGGCGCCACCCAGGGGCATTGTTTTATAGGATGCAGTATAAGCTTTGAATTACAGACCACAATATAGTGCTATCTCCCTCATAGCCAGAATAGTCTAAAAGTCAAAGGGTGGATTGGGGAGTGGATCCTCTCACTAGTGTACCAGCCTAATAATCCATTTTGCAGAATTTTTGCTTCCTATCCTGGGAACTTCAAGCTCTGCTGGTTTGGAGATCTTTGTCCGCAGTTGGGGGGGATGCTTCCACTAGGGACACAATAATGGTTCTTCCCCGATTTGTGCCACATGGACATTTTGGGTTCCGTATACCACTGAACCAACAACTAGGGAACAAACCGGGGCGGGGGGGAATGGGTGTTGATTTATTGGTTGGAGAGACTGATCCCGATTACTAAGGATAAACTGGGTTGCTACATAAGGAAGGCAAGGAAGACTATTTGGAACCCAGAAGATTCTCTGGGATACCTCTTGTTCTTCCATACCCCATAGAAAAGGTTAATAAAAGGCAGCTGCGCCTGTGGTTCAGTGAGTAGGGTGCCAACTCCATATACCGAGGGTGGTGGGTTCAAACCCAGCCCTGGCCAAACCGCTACAAAAAAAAAATAGCCGAGTGTTGTGGCAGGCACCTGTAGTCCCAGCTACTCGGGAGGCTGAGTCAAGAGAATTGCCTAAGCCCAGGACTTGGAGGTTGCTGAGAGCTGTGTAACACTGCCACGGCACTCTACCGAGGGTGATAGAGTGAGACTCTGTCTCTACAAAAAAAAGAAAGAAAAGGTTAATAAAAAACTACATAGCAAAAAACTCTCAAACCTACCTCTCAAAACCAAAAAATAACTACATATCAACCAAAAAAAAAAAAAAAGGGGGTGCAGAACACTTGAGGACTTAAGCCCTTCAGGAATGAAGGTTTCAGTCAGTTCACCAGATAAAGGGTGGATATGGGAGTGGATTCACTCACTGGTATACCAGCCTAATAATCCAGTACACTAAAAAGAACCCACAGGGAAGCTGAGGGGGAAGAAAGGATTGCTTGAGCCGGGGATGTGATGCCCACTGCACTCCAGCAGGGCAACAGAATGAGACCCTATCTCCTCTTCAAACAAAAATAAAAACAACCCCTTCTCCCCCCACCCAAAAAAACCCATGGTAACTGAAGTTCTGGCTGAGGGCAAGAAAATATGGGACAAATAGCTGAAGAAGGAAGCCGTAGATACGAACTACTCATGACCAAATGCAGAAGCAAAGTAGCTCTGCCTCATTTTCTCTTTGCTTTCTATATTCACACTCTAATACATGCTCCTTCTCTCTCCTTCCCATTTCTAATTTTGTGTGCACATTGTTGGAAATTATTTACAATGTAGTCTTTAGGCAACAGGGACTGAATTTGAGAAATAACTGATATAACCAGCAATAGAAACAATGACTGTTGGGACTACGTCTCCTCGCATTTTTTGGAAATGATGAGTATCTGTATGATGGCTAGACATACCTTCTTAGACATATCTTCTTAGGCAGAAATAGAAGATTGTTTTGTCCATGCATAAGAGTTCAAGTGTCTGTAAAAATGCAGAAATAGGGTGACGCCTGTGGCTCAAAGAAGTAGGGTGCTGGAGGTGGTGGGTTCAGAAACTACAAAAAAACTACAAAAAAAAACTACAAAAAAAAAGATGATAAAGGTGCAGAAATATACAATTGTTTTGTCCATGTACAAGAGTTCAAGTGTGTGTTGAAAGGTGCATGTGGGAAGTTGAACAGTCAAAGAGTCAGACTGTACTAGTTGTCAATTTTTTGCCTCTCAGGTCCAAATTCATCCTTTTTGCCAGCTCTAAGGTAATAGATCTGGGCCTTTTAAATATTTTTTCTTTGCCAGTTGGCACAATAATAAACAGAAGAGGATGAGGAAGAAAGGAATTTTCTTCCTGGTTCTGTGGTTCTGGGTTGTTGCCTTGGCCGGCTCTGGTAGCATGTTTAACTTCTCCAGTGTCCATATCCTGAAGCACATGGTGGGCCAGCGACTTCACTGGCAGGCCCCCTCCTTCTGTGATTCTGTAGCAGAGTGTCTCTGGTGAGAAACTTTCCCATGAACGGTTTTCCTTTGTATCCTAGAAGGTGGGTCTCAAAGTTCCAAAAAGTTTTTAGCGCCATGGTACTTTTCTTCCTTCTAGTGACCTATGGCTATGTTCTCTTCAACAAGCTGGTAATGCTTTCTGCAACTCAGTCCTCGTGGTAGTGGCTTCTTTTTGTATCTTCTGCTTCTATATTGCTTAGAGTTCTCTTCACACCTTACTAGCCAATTCCTTGTTATTCCAAACCTCTGTTATAGTTAATATGTTATTTTAAACTTCTCTATTCAAAGTACTGTGTTTTGGCTTGGCGCCTGTGGCTCAAGTGGCTAAGGCACCAGCCACATACACATAACGTGGCGGGTTTGAATCCAGCCCAGGCCCACCAAACAACAATGACAGCTGCAACCAAAAAATAGCCGGGCCTTGTGGCCAGCACCTGTGGTCCCAGCTGCTTGGGAGGCTGAGGCGGGAGACTTGCTTGAGCCCAGGAGTTGGAGGTTGCTGTGAGCTGTGATGCCACAGCACTCTAACTAGGGGGACAGCTTGAGGCTCTGTCTCAAAAAAAAAATCCCAAAAAACAAAGTACTGTGCTTTGTCTCCAGAATGGGCCCTGACTGATATACAAACCTATAATGTTAATACATGGGAAATAATATTGTTATATTAATTAAGCAGAAGAGGAATAAAACAATCTTTGTGTGTTAATACAGACATTTAAAAAATATTGGGTAGTAAAAAAGTTGCAAAGGATACACATGACACTCAGTATAAAAATTAAGTGATTAAAAAACTTGGATGAGAAGGATACCCACCAATTTCAGAACAGTAACTAAGTTTCAGGATATCCAGGTGAGGAAGGAAAATGGTGATAGCGGAGAAGTATTAAAAAGCTATAAATGAAACTGTAATGTTTTATTTTTCAAGATCTGAAGTAAACAAAAAATCTTAAGAGTGTAATAAAAAAAAAGAGTATAATAAAAGGGAATGGAAAATCCCATAGTCTACATTTGAAGCAATTTAGCAGAAAAAGGACAATTAAGTAACATGTGAACAACTTCTCTTCTGGATATTCCCACCAGGTTTACACACAGGTGACAAGTACACACATAATGGTAAGAATTTAAGGACAGTAGTAAGAAAGCATAAGTTAAGATCAAAATGTCTAGCGTCTACACTCAGACTCTTACAAGAGATTTTATTAATCATTGATTAGAAAGGTACATAAATATTAGTCTTTATTCCCAAATGATACCTCTGATAGACTTGTTCATAAGTTCATAGAGGATAAATGTTTAAGAAATTGTATTCTTGACAGTTTATATTGTCAGAGATTTTCTTTTACTTCAGTAAACTAATACTTTCACATATGACCAGACAATTTTACTAAATCTGGACTAAGTAAATCTGTCGATTTTTTAATTGCTTCAGATAGAAGCATCTACAATACCTGAAGATAAAGGCATTTGCAATTCAAAGCATAATGCTACTAACACTTCACACATGCCAAAATGATCGCTGGACCAGGCGAATGGAAACCAATTGTTTGTTTATTGTTAATAATCCACCAGTGTTGGAAAATACTCTTGCAGTAGTACAAAGTACATAATTTTATTCAATAGTGACTCTTTTGGTAGATACAGTTATGTGAAATGTGACATCTAAGTACTACAAGTGTACAAGATGAAAAAGAAAGGTAGTGTGAGACTTTTCCAGCAGCAAATTGGGGGGATGCTGTTACAACTTCTGTTTCCACTGAGTAAGTCAGAAGATATAACTCTGTTGCCATGTCAGGGCTTTATTTCTGTGATAATGAGATAAAGAGGATGACATGTATTTAATTTTATGGTTTTACCATTTGCAAAATATTAATTCAACACATGCTTTTTATCCTGCAATGTTATAATATTTAAATAGCTTACCTTGGACCAGGGCTAGAGGATAGGAAATACAATAATATGAATATGGATGGGAGACAAATGTTCTCAAAGTTCAAAATATTTTAAACAGCAAGCAGTGTGTAACCAAAAGTTTATCTCTGAATGTAGACTCAATTTAATTACTTCAGCTAATTATTACAGCTATTCAACACATAGCAATGGGGGAGCATTCAAAGGGAGTCAAGGAAGTTCTTGCATAGGAGTTTGTTATGTAATGGGGAGGGAGGGGAAAAGGTTACAGAAGATGGAAAAGATAAGACATTAAACTTAGATTCAATGCTGGAAGAGATAATATGGATCCCTTAATATAATCCCTTTATTTTACATAGAAGGAAAGAGGCTTAAAAATATAAATGATCACAAAAGTGTGATTGCATGCTACCATTCTCAGTGGGGGGATGCTAAATTTAAGGAAGAAAGTGATCCTCATGAGTGGAAGTGTTTTGAATAAAGCAGAATCAAAGAGGAAAGGGCATTCTACGTAAGAGGAATGATGCTGGAAGCGGTGGCTCGCACCTGTAATCCCAGCACTGTGGGAGGCCGAGGGGGGAAGATTGCTTGAGTTCAGGAGTTCCAGACTTGTTTGAGAGAGAGGGAGACCCTGACTCATTAAAAAAGGAAAAACCCAGTGGGGCACCGTGTGAGTGCCTGTAATCCCAGAGGTTTCTGGAGGCTGTGGGCATCCAAGTCTGAGGTTGCAGTGAGCTATGACTCCACGGCACTCTACTCAGGGCAAAGGGTGGGACTCCGTCGCAACAACAACAACAAAAACAAGGCGACACATGAGGAATGAGTGTAGTCTGTCTAGGAGGTAGCAAGTTGAGTCTGGTTAGAGAAAAGGATTCAAACTGAGAAGACTCTTAGAGCTGGAAGACATCTTAAGAGATCTTGTCCAACCTTTCCCCTAGTGTAGAAATGATAGCAGTAAAGGTTGAAAAGGTCAATTGAAAGCAGATGTAGAAGACCTTGAATGCTGTTTTGGAGTTTGGTCCTTTGTGCCAGTGCTTGTCAACCCTGCCCCCCATTATTGCTCCTCTTAAGGGACTTTTAGACTTTTTCCCCTCTAATTGCCTCCACCTGAAATTTTAGTACTGCAGATACACTGTATATCTGCTTAAGCAATGTGACTCTTTGGAGAGCCACAAACCATTATAATGTCCAAGATCTCCTGTCCTGAACCAGCTGTCACCTCCTTGGGGGCATAGGCACGTATAACCAATGGGTAGCTGCTAAGATGTTTAGGTGGCCTGAGTTTCCTCTTTGTTTCTTTGACTTGCTCCCCCAATTTCTCTTTTTCCCCCCTCACTTTGCCTTCCTTTCTTCCAAGTCTCTACTTTCCTCTCGATAGACATGGACAGACATAACTGAATTATATTTTCTAATATTCCTTCATCTTAACTAAACATAAAAACAAAACGGAGAGTAAGATCACACTTTAACATTTTTCTTTAAAACATTTTTTTTTTTTTTTGAGACAGAGCCTCAAGCTGTCACCCTGGGTAGAGTGCCGTGGCATCATAGATCACAGTAACCTCCAACTCTTGGACTCAAGCAATTCTCCAGCCTCCACCTCACAAGTAGCTGGGACTACAGGCGCCCGCCACAATGCTCGGCTATTTTTTGGTTGTAGCTGTCATTGTTGTTTGGCAGTCCCCGGTTGGATACAAACCCACCAGCTCTGGTGTATGTGGCGCCTTAGCTGCTTGAGCCACAGGCGCCAAGCCTAAAACATACATTTTTTTTTTAAAAAGAGAGAGAAAACCAAAACCCAAGCCTCAATTTATCCCAAAACAAGCATTCCTTTCTTTCCCCCCTGATTTTAGTCTGACTCAGTGAGTCTGAACAGAAAAATATCTCCCATTTCTTTTATAGTATAGAGGGGTGTCCAATTTTTCTTCTTTTCTGGGGCACATTAGGAGAATAAAAGTTGTCCTGGGCCACACATTAACTAGCAAGCACTAACAAAAGGTGATGAGTAAAAAAAGGTCCATGCACACTTTTCTCAATATCTGACACCACAAATAAGCAAAACAGTACTCAAATAATCTGCATGTGGCCACAGGTTGGATACCCCTGGGATATTTGTTTTCGATCAGAAAGGATGAGGGATGAGTACTTGTTTCATTTTTATTTATTTTTTTGAGACAGAGTCTCACTATGTCACCCTGAGTAGAGGGCCCTGACATCACAGCTCACAGCAACCTCAAACTC
The DNA here is from genome assembly GCA_963574575.1 of Galagoides demidoff. NCBI lineage: Eukaryota > Metazoa > Chordata > Mammalia > Primates > Galagidae > Galagoides > Galagoides demidoff. Next base: position 15,674 of record CAUYQV010120649.1, read on the forward strand.
TTGGGATTAAGCGATTCTCTTGCTGCAGCCTCCCAAGTAGCTGGGACTATAGGAGCCCTCCACAATGCCCAGCTATTTTTTGTTGTTGTTGTTGTTATAGTTGTCATTGTTGTTTAGCTGGTGCAGGCCGGGTTCTAACCCACCAGTCTGGGTATATGTGGCCAGTGCTGTAACCACTGTGCTATAGGTGCCAAGCTGAGTACTTGTTTTTTAAAATGCTTTCATGGGGCAGCGCCCGTGGCTTAGTGGGTAGGGTGCTGGCCCCATATACTGAGGGTGGCAGGTTCGAGCCTGGCCCCTGCCAAACTGCAACAACAAAAAAGAGCCGGGCATTGTGGTGGGCGCTTGTAGTCCTAGCTACTTGGGATGCTGAGGTAAGAGAATCACCTAAGCCCAGGAGTTGGAGGTGGCTGTGAGCTGTGATGCCACAGTACTCTACTGAGGATGACGTAGTGAGACTGTCTCTGTAAGAAAAGAGTAAAAAAATAAAATGCTTTCGTGGTTCAGGCTGGCCACAGAGGTGCTCACCCATAGTCCCAGTTACTCATACCTGTAATCCTAGCACTCGGGGAGGCCAAGGCAGAAGGATCACTTGAGGTCAGGAGTTCAAGACCAGCATGAGCAAGAGTGAGACTCCATCTCTACTAAAAATAAAAAATTAGCCAGC
>CAUYQV010120652.1:0-12740 GCA_963574575.1 Galagoides demidoff
GGAGGGACCATTTTTGAGGTCTATCTTACAGGGGTACAAGTGAAACTCTCTAAGAGTAGAATCAGAATGTTTTAAAACTATAACTGAGAAAATGACATGAAGGCTGTGTTGATCAGTTTGATGGAAGTATTTCGGATTGCATACGAAAACCCCACACTGTACCCCAGAAGTGCATTAATGTACATAGTTACCATTCAATAAAATTAAAAATAATAATAATAATGATAATAATTCACGTACCACACAATTCACCCATTTGAAGTTTACAGTTCCATGGTTTTTAGTATCTCCAGAGTTGTGCCAACATCACTAATGTCAATTTTAGAACGTTTTCATCACTCTGGAAAGAACCATGTGCTCATTAGCAGTCACTCCTAAATACCTCCCAATCCTCCTACCCCATTTACCTTCTGTCTCTGTACGGTTTATATAAATGACACCATATAACATGTCAACTTTCATGCTTGGATTCTGTCATTTAGCATAATATTCTTAAGGTTCACCTATGTTTTAGTTCATACTGGTACTTACTTTCTTTTTTTTAAAACTTCGTTAAGAACATTATGTAGTAAAAATGTTTTGGTTGCCTGAATTGCGCTTATGCAGTTTGAGTCAAAGTTATAAGTATACCCGTCATTCAGGTAGTGGGCATGGTACTTGTTAGGTGTGAGTTTACCTGTTCCCACCCTCTCCCTCCTACCTGCTTGCTTTCTGTTGAACTTTACTACCAAATGTGCACATGGGTATTGATTGATTAGTTTCTATTTAATAGTGAGCACATGTGGTATTTGAGTTTCCCCTCTCGGTCTCCACTTCCATCCAGGTTATCACAAAAGATATTAGTTCACTGACTTTTTTGCTTATGGCTGCATAGTACTCAGAATGATCACTGTACAAAAATCAAAAGACAAGAGATGTTGATGCAGATGTAAGAATCTAAGTTATGACAACCTCTATGGAAAACAGTATGGAAATTCCCCCAAGAGGTAAAAACAGACCTACCATTCAGTCCAGCAATCCCTCTGCTGTGTCTACCCAATGGAAAATAAACCGTTGTATCAAAAAGATACCTGCACCCAAATGTTTATTGCAGCAAAATTCACGATTGCAAAGATAGGGAATCAATGTAAGTGCCTATCAACAGATGTATGGACAAAGAAAAAGTTGTATAATATATGCATGCCAGGGAGTACTCCTTGGTCAAAAACAGGAATGAAAGAATGTAATTTGTATCAACTTGCATGGAACTATACACCATTATCTTGAGTGAAATATCTCATGAATGGAAAAATAAATACCACATTCTCTAACTTATAAATCGGAGCTAAATGAGATATATATATGAGATCAAAATGAGGTATAGTGGACGCTGGAAATTACAAATGGAGGAGGGTGAGAGGGGAATGAGGGATAAAAAGTTACCTATTGGGTACAATGTACACGACTCTGGTGTTGGGTACACTAAAAGACCTGACTTGAGCATTGTATAATTCATCAATGTATTGATAACAAAAAATGCTTATATCCCCTAAATCTATTGGGATAAAAAAATGCTAATGTGAGGGGGGGAAAGTGAGGCATCCTAAAACCTGCCTTGGTGATAGCTAATAGGGCTCCTGGTGCTCCCTGAGTTTTGTTGATTAGTTTTATTATTTTATCAAGTGCTTACCCCCATGGATATTTATAGAGCTCTATGTGGACTTTTTGAAACTGTGAAATGTTGCCTGATATACTTCTATGCTGAAGTTGTATTTTGTACAAATGCTCTGTCTCTTGGAATCTTAAAAAGCAAGTCACAGACTTCAGGTAGCTAGAAGAAAATTTATTTCCTTTGGGTGAAAGCATCTAAGAATAGAACTTTTTAAAAGATAGATTGAATGGCAATTAAGAGCTGCATCAGGATGTGATTTTTTCGTGTCGGTTACTGGGAAAACATAAAGAAACATATGCTGCCAACTTACACCAGAGACTCATTGCAAAAGAAATGCCACAGCTGATAGAAATGCTAGCAAGTAAATTATTCTCAGAGGAAGGACTGGGGCTGATACTGAAATACAAGTTGACAGAGATCTGCAGGCGAACCTCCAACTGCTCATGATCAAGCGGAATCCTGACTTTAATTATGAGGAAGGAAAAATAATGGTGAATCTTAACTACCTGAATGCGATTAGATTGAGTGAAGTATAGAAAATACAATCAACAAATACAATTTTATCAGCTTATACTAGATAGAGATGGGTGAAAAATCTCAGTGACAACTCTGAGTGCAGTATAATGAAATAGATCAGGAACAGGTGTGTGTGCTTCCCCTAGAAAAATGCTAATGTGGAAAGCCTTTGTTGCCTATTTAGATCTGCCTCTGTTTCCATTACAGTTGTTTTTGTGGTACTTAGCACTCTAGTCTAGATATAGAGTACCCAAAGCAATGAAGTCCAGGAGGAATTCATTTTAAAAAATAGTCATTGTGGGTGGCACCTGTGGTTCAAAGAGTAAGGTGCTGGCTCCATATACTGGAGGTGGCAGGTTCAAACCCAGCTCCAGCCCCCCCCCCCAAAAAAAATAGTCATTGAGTTCTCACTAATATCATGGATAAATTTCTCAAACTATTGAAATAGCAAAAAATGCAATGGTGCCATTAATCTTATGTCAAAAGAAGGGAGGAGGGGGCAGCGCCTGTGGCTCAAAGGAGTAGGGCGCCAGCCCCATATGCTGGAGGTGGCAAATTCAAACCCAGCCCTGGCCAAAAACTGCAAAAAAAAAAGGAAGAAAAAAGGTTTCAGATTCTTTTTTTTTAAAAAACTAAATTCCCATTTTATTATTTTTTAATGTTATTTAATTTATTATAGCATCTACAAAGTAAAGGTAAATTTACAAAATATTTTTATGGACCAATTATACTTTTTTAATTAAATTATAGCTTTGTACATTAATGCAATTATGGGGTACAATATGCTGGTTTTACATACAATTTGAAATACTTTCATCAAACTGGTTAACATAGCCTTCAAAGTATTTTCTTAGTTATTCTGTTAAGATATTTGCATTCTAGAAGACTTAGCAGATTTAACATGTACCCTTGTAAAATGCACCGTAGGTGTGGTCCTACCAATTACCCTCCCTCCACCCATCCTCCCTCCTCCCCTTCCCCCTCCCCCTCTTCTTTCCCCTTCATCTTGGGCTGTAGTTGGGTTATAGCTTTCATATGGAAGTGTGGGCGCTTATAAATTGGTTTCATAGTAGGGCTGAATACATTGGATACTTTTTCTTCCATTCTTGAGATATTTTGCTAAGAAGAATATGTTCCAGCTCCATCCATGTAAACATAAACAAGGTAAAGTCTCCATCTTTCTTTAAGGCTGCATAATAGTCTATAATGTACATATACCACAATTTATTCATCCATTCGTGCATTGATGGGCACTGGGGTTTCTTCCACGACTTAGCAATTATGAATTGGGCTGCAATAAACATTCTGGTGCAAATATCTTTGTTATAAAGTGATTTTGGGTCTTCTGGATATAAACCTAGTAGAGGAATAGCAGAACAGGAGGTCTATTTTTAGATCACTCATGATCTCCAAACATCTTTCCAAAAGGAATGTACTAGCCTGTATTCCCACCAGCAGTGCAGAAGTGTTCCCTTTTCTCCGCATCCACATCGACATCTCTGGTTATGGGATTTTGTGATGTGAGTTGATCTTACCGGAGTTAGGTGACGTCTCAAAGTGGTTTGGATTTGCATTTCTCTGATGATCAAGGATGACGAGCATGTTTTCATGAGTCTGTAGGCCATGTGATCAACATCTTAGATACCTGCATTTTAACCACCCCAGGAGCAAGCAGGCTTTGCAGTGCCACCTCCTAGGACAAAAGCATCACCAAATCTGAGCCTGAACACTATGTACTGTGTAACACCTGAGCACCACCCATACTGATATTATAAACCCCCTCTCCCTGCTGTCTTTTCATCATGCTAATATGGCAAACATTCCTTTCTGAATAATGCAGCTGCCCAATTTTCCTGGGCCTAGACTTTAGCATTCAAGTGTTGCTGGATAAAGTCAAATAAGTTCAATTATAAATTCATGATTAATAATTTCAAGTTGAACCAAATTGGCAATATTGCTCTTTTTCCAGTAATAATTGGCATATGTGGACCCCTGTATATGAACCCTCAGAAATTCTACAGTCAAGAAGGAGAGGAAGGGGGAGGAGAGTAGGAAGAGGTGGAAGAAAGGAAGGGGTATGATAAACTATCACCTAATGGGCACAATATAGGGGTATAGGACACACCTCCTGGGTGAAGGACTCAGCTACAACTTGGATTGTACATAACAAATCCAAACAATGTAACCTAATTGTATGTACTCTTAGATTAAATTGAAAGCTAAAAAAAAAAAATCTAGTCTTAAATCTCAGGCCTTTTTTTCTAGCAAGGCTTCATGAGTTTATGAGTATCTTCAAAAGATACACAAAATTAGCTCAAAACCTTAAAAGAAAGCCATGCAAAATTATCTGTATCTGTAAATACCTTGTCCTCTTTTCTTCCTATTACAAGTGAGAAAAAAATTCTTACAAAAGAATGTTCTGTGTATCCAATGTACTCTGTTGTTCCATAATCTTACACTATTGAAGTCCCTTTCTCTTTTTATATTCACCCTCTGTCTGTACTGGAATTCTTCCCATTGGCTTTTACAGACTCAAATCATTACCACTGGAAACACATACCTCACCGTAGTCATTTCCCTCTTCCTTCCAACTACTTTGGTAGCTTTTTATTCCCCTTCTTAGCCCATACTGTGGCTAGTTTGCTAAAAGGCTATCTCCATGTTTTCAACTTTCTGTCATTCCATTATTCTTTCCTTACTGGTAAGGATGTAAGTCCAGCTGCTACAGCAGAGATCCAAAATTAAGAAAAGCTTGAACAAAAGTCAATCACTTTCCTCTAATACAAATTGAAGCTGGTGTGTAGCACCCTTCTAATACCATGCCAACACCCAAGTCCCTTCTCCCTTGTTACTCATATTCAGAAAGTTGTGTCTTTATCTGCTTGGGCAAATATGTCCCACCGTTGTGTCCACATCCAGTCACTGGGTAAGGGAAAAGGAAAAAGGGAAAGCATTTCCAAGAATTTCTATTTCCTTACTGTGAAGCAGCACCACGATCCCATTTAGCTCTCATGGATTAGAAAAGGTTGGCTTAATTTTCTAGGTGCACAGCCAAAAATGTTCCTTTACTCTGTAGAACAAGAGGAGGATGGATATTGGGGGACACACAGCAGAATCTGCCAAATACTCCAGTTTTTTATTTCCATCACTTCTCCAACATAACTTTAAGGTTAGTGATCATGTTGATGAATTGAAATCCAGCGACCGTTTCTTCCATCTTCCCCTTGTTGCATCTCTCAGCAATAATTGGCAGTTTATTTATTGCCTTTTTAAAATATTCTCTTAGCTCAACCTCTAGGACACAACAGTTTCCATGTTTCCTCTGATTCCTCTGCCATATACTTTTCAGATTCACTTTTAAGTATGGGAGTTTATGGATAATACTAGAACATTCTTTCCCACTACATCCTACCTTTAAAAAAATTTATTTATGTCCCTGATTTCAAACACTATCTCTAAGAAAATGTCTTACATATTTTTCCTGTTTACATATATTCTGTGATTTATGTCACCAAAACCTGGGCAGCTTTCAATGCTCCCCAACTCACTTAGTGACCCAACACACTGCCAGGTGGAATAATTCCAGTGCCCTATTGATTTCCAATAGGCACTTAATGAATATTTTTGAAAGAATAAATAAATTAATCCATGGACCAATGAAATGATAGCTCATGTATTTAGGGGAGTCCTTTGTTTCATACTAATATGTACTTTATATTTATTAAAAATAATTAAGGCCTATAGGCATAAAATTATTTCATAGGATCATGCAATTGAAAGGAGTAAATAGGTTCAAACAAGATCTATTTGTATTTATTTATTTTTATTGTTTTTGATACAGAGTCTCAAGCTGTCACCCTGGGTAGAGTGCTGTGACATCACAGCTCACAGCAATCTCAAACTCTTGGGCTTAAGCAATTCTCTTGCCTCAGCCTCCTAAAGTAGCTAGGACTATAGGCGCCCACCACAAGGCCTGGCTATTTTTTTGTATTTGTTGTTGTAGTTGTCATTGTTGTTTTAGCTGGCTCAGGCCAGGTTAGAACCAGCCTTGGTGTACGTGGCCAGCACCCTACTCACTGAGTATGGGCCCCACCCATCTATTTGTCTTTAAACCTATGATCTTTCCACCATGTTGTATTTTCTGTTCCTGATGGAAATTGAAAGAAAACACTGACAAGAGAAACAGAGCAAAGAAAGACAGTAAGGAAATTCATTTTATAGGAGAAAAGGGAGAAGATTGTGGAATTTTGAATTGGAATCATTGGGAAATGGTTAGTTTGTAAAAAGAAAGGAGAGATAATGAATTCGTTTTGTTGACTTAAGGAGTTTAAATTGCTGAAAATTTAGATGAAGATTTCCAAAGATTATTTAGAAGAGTGATTATAGATATATATCCTAAAAGTGAAAATTGGAGTCCCAACTAAGGAAGTATTTAGAGAAAGAAAAAGGAACTTTTTTGCAATTTTTTTTTCCTGATTCTTCTAGCCACCTTGCACTTGCTGGACAAAAGTCGTACTGCCCAATTGTCATAAAGCCTAATACTGGCCATTATGTGGAAAACAACATCCGACCTCACTGGCTTCCCCAATCTCCTTTGATCATATAGGGAGAGGATTTCTTCTCTTTGAGGGGAGTTCTTTCTTTCATACTAATATGCACTTTGTACTTATTAAATAAAAATAAGGCCTGCAGACATAAAATTATTTCATAGGATCATGTAACTGAAAGAGCAAATAGGTTTAAACAAGATCTATTTGTCAGCTATGATTGTTATTCTAGATATATTCATTTTTTATGATTCTTCAGGGTTTTTGAAATGAATATTTAGTATAATAAAACTGGATTGTTCAAATCCACGATATTCTCACTGGAATGTGTACACTGGTCATTCTTGTACCCTTTTCTACTTTGCTCCAAATTCAGACGCAGAAATTGTCCTTGGGTGTCAAGACTTTGACAATCTCTATGCTGCAGATATGAGACCATTAGAGGGTAGAAAAGCATTGATAAGTCTGAATTCATTCATAGTGTGGCTATTGGAAGATGAAGGGACCCTGTGATCATGTTGAGCTCACAGCAAGGTTGCCTAAAATTGAAATGTCCTGGTGGCTAGGAATACATCATATTCATATAGTTTCTCCAATACTTAGTCCATTATCTGGCAGGTAGAGGCACTCAATATTTTTGGTGGTCTGAAATGAACTGAAGTAAGCCAACATCTTGTATCTCACTAAGAAATAGTATGTATAATTTGAAGTCCAATTTCTCACGTAATAAGAAAAAATATTTTGCTTTAACCGAACCATGATTAAAAAGGCAGACTATTTTGGCAAAACCTTTTAAAGGTCATGGAACAAAATATATTTTGGCGCTTACAAAGTTAAATCTTGGTACCCGTATTTTCTTTGAAAGTCATAATTGAAAAAGTAAAAGAAAAAATTAAATAAAGAAGAACAAAAAAATGAGCACAGGAAAACTGCTTCTAACTGTTGCAAAATTGGGGGGAGTCTCTTGCTGTTCAACTGAATGCCAACAATTTATCACTATTATTGTAGTGATTGTGTCTGCCTTTAGGGAAAATCCAAAACGGGACTGAGTATTATACTACCTCTGTGTGATCTCTGCAGGCAAATATATCACCATGTGGCAGAGTGCCATGCTGAAACAAACTGCCCTGCACAAGTCTGAAAAATGATAACTTTTAATCCTTGTAAGATGTATGGTGGCATAACACTTTTAACTGTTTTCCATTCCCTGGTTTTTAAAGCAATTACACTGTAGGCTGCAGGGCACATTGCTAGATGCATTTTTTTTTCTTTGTCCTCAAAACTTTCCTTTCCCTGTTGAATATTTTTCCAACATAAACATTTCCTAAATTGCTGTGGAAACTTAGTATGAAGCACAGAATTTATAAAAGCAACTAGCAAATCCAGGTTTTGAGACAAAGTAAGAAATAGTAGCTTAACCTGGGATTCATTTCTGAAGACATAACTCTCCCTCATATGTACTCATCTGCTCTTCCAATGAGAATTACTTGAAGTTAATTTCAGTGTAACTTGATGAACTTGAATTGTGAAATTGTTCAGTAGATTGTTGACATTTGTTGATTGTTTGGGAATTCCCAAATTCCTTAACACCAATACAGTAAATACTCTTCCCCACAAAGTAAACTAAAATTGAAAAGTATTTGTGGATGTCCATTAAATCTTTAATGATTCTATGAATAAACAAAGTCACTACTAAACACATTTAAATTCATTTCCTTGAGTTATATTTTTTTCGAGTTCTATCTTCTCTGCCTTTATCTTTGTAAAATGGGCAAAAGATTATGAAAGCTAAATTGTACTGATGAATACAGAAAAAAAAGGAATTGCTTAATCTAACTAATGAAAGTTAAAACACACACACACACACACACACACACGAATGGTGCCCCAAAATGTAGACACATTTTAAGAAAGGAAAAAAATTGTATTACATTTGTAATATTCCAGTTATGTTTGATTTCTGCAATTACAAGAGGTGCTCAGGGGTAACCTGTATTCATCTTTTGTTGTTGTTGTTTTGTTTATTCAGTATTACAATTCTTGCTCCTTCTCTCTAGCCCTTCAATGTTTCAAATGGGTGACTCAGCATAAGTGAAAGTTAATTATGTGCCAGGAAGTCTCAAGTCCATTATGATAAGTTGACATGGAAAAATTGCTGCTTCAGGAGAAAGCTTGACTAAAATGAGGTCATCAACTGGGAGCTAGTAGTGTAGGGGAATGTATTAACCTTTTCTCCCTACTGGTAGCTGCAGTTTCCTACAGATCTTGGCCTCCTTCACAGTTTCTAGAGCTCTTTGCTCTTCATAGGACCTCTTATAATTATTCACTCATTTAAATCCTTCACTCAAAAAATTATCGAGCACTTCTAAATGTTTGACACTGGATGAACCAAAGAATGGTAATGAGGCACTGAAAACATAATTTTAAAAATTCGTTCTAAACATTACAGTATGTTCTTTGAATGAAAATCTAGAGTAAAAAGGAGACAAAGTAATGGAGGTATACTTTAGACGAAGTGGATTGGAAAAGCCTTTGATTATCTGACATAACTATGGAGACATCCCTGTGAATAGCTTAGAAATGGCTATTTTCATCAGAATACAAACATGTTTTCTCTAAGTGCTAAGTCAAGACATGTTGCAAAGAGGCAAAATCACTGTCTCTCTCCTCAAAGTGACTCTTTCCTCAGCCCAACCAAGATTTTTTAATACTTCTAAAAAGGACTGAAGAATATTTCTCCAAATTAATGCTTCTTAATTTTTTTTTGTATGACCAATAATTTAAGTTGTTACTCACTCAACAAAATAAAGCATTGGCAATATTGTATTGATATGTACCCAAATTGTGTATTGGTTTTCCCTTCCTAGTCCCTTTCTACACCTGGCTAAAATCCAACGTTGTTAGTACATTGCCCAAAAGATTTCATAGACAAAAGTTACCTGAGATGCCATCTGTCTAGTTCAATGATCTTCAAACTACAAAGGATAGAAAGGACTGTGAGTTCTCTTTTACTCTATTGGAAAGTACCTCCTAGACAAATAATAACTGGCAATCAGTATGAGATTTAATTAAAAAAAGAAATGTTCTATGCAGTAGAAACCTTCATAACTGACCACCTCCCTACATTGACCACCTCCTTAAGTTTAGTTAATTTTTGTAGACCAAACATGAGCCACATGTGTATAAGTAGTATCAATATGGTAGGTCTCATTCCTTGTGTTGACCACTTCGATATGTTGACCAGTTTTTTACAGTCCCTTGAGTGGTCATCTCACAGAGTTTCTACCATATATAAAACTATTAATTTTACTTCACTGTGTTTCTGTTTGTTTAAACAAATGAAAGAATTAAAACAAAGATTAAGATGTCTTTCCCCAACTCAAAATACTTTATGATCTAGAGCATCATTAGTTGCTCTTTCCACTCATTCACTAACTTTTCACTTGGCCCCAAATAAGTTGTTCCTTACAGGCAATACATTCATGATGTGACACAGACTAAAGTGACATTAGGATAAAAATATAAAAGTTGTGTCCAAAATAGATTTCCTCTTTCCTTAGAGGTTAATATTTTTGACCTTGTGGTACTTTTCAAAATTATCCCAGAATAAAATGCTTCCCATGAGGGACAATCTCATTGGATATGGAAGGAAGATGCATATATAAAAACCACCTATGAAATCAAATGTACTCCTATTACAAGCCCAGAGGCAAAACTAAGGAAGTAAAAAAAGGCAGTTAGCTAAATCTGCCATCAATGTGTTTCACTGTGCTTTTATTCTTTCCAAAGACTCAAACTAATTAAGAGTGCTCAGAATCTGTCAGAGACTTAAAAAAAGGAAAAGGTCTAGATAGAATGTTGGCGCCTAGAAATCTTAAGAGAATGCCCCAGCTGACACATGGGCAACTCAAGGCAAGACACCTTATTGATTAAAATTGCTGAAATCACCAAGCTTATGACAGTTTAGTAAAGGTAAAGAATTTACCCTTGATAACTTCTAGCAGCTATTTGTTCTGTTATAATCAGGAAATTATAATAGGTGGAGACATGCTTCCTGCTATTTACAGCATAGGAGCCTTCGAATTTGTTTTTAGTCACTGGTTTGTCACCAGATGAGGAAAATCAAGTACTAAGTAATGAGATAGATTTTTGACAAGCTTATAAAAATGTTTACATTGAGTTGAACATAGTCATTCAAAACCAGTTTAATTAACATATATTTTTCTAATAAACCTTTTATTTGTGAATTATTTTAATACATTTTGTTTAATTTCTAAATTAATTCTAAGACAAATTTATTTTTATTGCTCAATGGTTATAAAAGTTGATCTTCCTTGTATTTTGAAAGCAAAAGAAAACTTGTCTTATTCTTCATTCCTGCTATTCTTTTGAGAAATAATCCTACTGCTTTCCATGGTATCATTCTTAAGCCACACAAAAGTCAATATCCAAGATGACAAGGCTTCCTCACATATTCTCATTGCAGTGACATATCCCTCCCTCCCTTGCATGGTTAAAATCTGGTGCTCTTTCCTCAGTTTTAGTCTTCAGGCATTGTGTAGCATTTTCTGACTTTCTCTGTTTTGAATTGTTCCTTTTCCTTCTGCTTCATGGTTCTGGAATGTTCTTTTTACCTTTTGATCTAATCTGCCAGTTCTTTAGCATCGTTGAAGTCCTCATATGTAAGTTTTTAAATGATCAAGTCTGCTCACTGCTAAGGTTTGGAAACCTCAGAAGAATTCCCATATCCATCATCTTTTTGAACCTCAGACTCTTCCTTAAATAGAATAAATATACTACTACTACTCACAATAATAATATCTAGTTTTATTTACAGAATTGCTGGAACTGGGTGGAATAAAAGTGGGCTAAATAAAATTGTAAATTTTAATCATTTATAGAGATATGTTGAACTGTCCCTAGCCAATTAGAATTACCTCAGCAAAGGTGTGTCTGTGATGCAAACTGGCCAATCAGAGACCTCTGTAGAAGCTCTTTTCCTAGTGGTCAGGGTAGATGTTCTCTTTCTATTGCAGTCAATGGGCCAGAGAATATGGTCTAATTAGGCCTATGATACAGAGGAAGACTGAGTTTGTGAGGGACAGAGTCCAATGATACCACTTGAATCATACCCTGGGATGATTCAGAGATATGAAATGATCAACTTTTATATCTTTAAACCTATTTAATCTTTAAGTTACTAAGTAACAATTGATTAATAAATATTTTCCTCTTATTCAATTCATAGTGGATGTGTGACTTTACTTCTATCAGGATGGATGTGATGATTTATTTTTATAAACACATTTTTATTACTGATTAAGAAGTAACAGAAGACTCTGAAAACACTTGCAATCGTTAAGCCTTCTTTAATTAAGCTGAACCTGGGTGAGCAAACATCCCACATCCTCCTGTCTCTGGTTTGCTTGCACTTTATCCATCACTGATTCCCTCCCTTTTCCAACATGTTTATGCTATGTTGAAATATCACTAAATCCACTATGCTTACATCAAATATGATTTCACTTTTTAATAAATCCTGCCTTGTTTATAAGACCAGATATCCTCCCTTCCTTCCCAGTAATCTACTTATTCCTCCTTTATGTCTATCCTTGTTATCTAGAAGCCTCTCACGCTCTCTAATTAAAATATAAGATCTTTGAAGGCAGGGATCTGTAGGCACCTTCATAGCATTTACAATGCCCACAGAATGATTTGGAGATAGCTGAAAATCCGTCACTATTGGCTTGATTGATTTAAATCATTTTTTTAGGTAAAGGAAAGGTTTTTATCTTTGATGTGTTTAAAATTCCCTATTTCTGTCTGCGTGAAAACTATGAGGAAAATCATAGGATTAGTGTGTCAGATAGAAGGAAAGTCCTGGAGCTCTTTTTACCTTCCAATTTTTAAATGTGTTGAATATTCAATGAACAGAGAATCTCCTAAAAAAAAAAAAACAACTTCCCACTCTTCCAAAATAATGTGCTCACTTTTAAAAAATATTCTCTCTTGGCTCAGCGCCTGTG
>CAUYQV010120657.1:0-10776 GCA_963574575.1 Galagoides demidoff
AGGCATGTGCGTTCTATCACGGATCCACTTACTCTGACTCTGTCTCCTCTCCTGCCTGCAGAACGCCAGTACGGCATATCTGCTGAAGATTACCAAGTTCTGCTAAAGACTAAGAGCTATCTGTTCTAAGAAGACCTTTACTCTCTCTAAGATACTCTGTTTCTCTCCAGCTAAAGTAGATAGCCCTCAAGCACCTACGAGAAACTGTTCCTGAGCAAGGTAGCTTAGTGGTCCTCCGCATCCAGAGCCTACCTAAGCTGGGCCCGAGACCTGGCCAGTCCTGGGCCCTGACAAGTGGTGCCAGAAGCGGGATAGTGAACGCCACTGACAAATAGTGCTTTGAGCAGGATTCAGTGAACATGGACCGAGAGGGAAATAAGCTTTAGCAAAATAAGAAAAAAAAAAATAAAAATGCTTAGAGGGAAAAGAAATATCTAAGAAAGATAGCCAACAGCACGCTTTCTCATTCGGTTTTTTCCTCTTCTTTCCTGCATTTTCTTTTTCCAAATTCTAACTACTAATTCTGTGGGGAAAAAGCTGGTAAAATCCTTTAGCCTCTTCTGTGAAGTGGGTGGAGAAAAACAAAAAAGCCTCTAAACAGGAGGGGAAGAGAAAGGCTAGACCTAGGAGATAAGAATCTTTAGTAAACAAGCCTTTAGCCTCAGGGGTGAGAAAAGCCTTGGGTGAAACAGCAAAGAGAAAAGTTTGGGAATAGGTTGCAAGAGTTTATTAAGTTAGGGAAGAGAACTTCTAACTGCCTTCCCCTAATACCTTCGCCCAATGCCAGCAGGAAATAGCATTTGAGAGACCGACTCTCCAATTGGATTGCCTGAGCTACAGTGAGACCCCATCTCTAGAAAAAATATATAACCAGGCATTGTGGCAGGCACCTGTAGTCCCTACTTGGAAGGCTGAGGCAAGAAGATCACTTGTGCCCAAGATTTTGAGGTTGCTGTGAGCTATGATGGCACAGTACTCTACCAAGAGAGACAAAATGAGACTTTGTCTCAAGAAAAATAAAAGAAACCAAGGCCTTTCAGTACCTACTTCTCCTCTCATCAGAATCTACTTTCCCCATCTATTTGGGTCAGTGGAAGGTCCCAGTTGCCACTGTCCAGTCCACACGTGGCTATGAGCACCTGTGATGTGGCTAGTCCAAACTATTCAGGGAGGGAAGAAAGCTTTTCTGTACTTTCCTATGTATCCTCTGGCCAGGGATCAAGAAATTAAATTGACAAAAGATAAACAAGAGAGAAACCAAGTTTATTAGCATGCATACACTCAAGAGAAACTCAGCGATGGATGGAAGTGGTGGTTAGAACTTGGGCTTATAAAGAACAGTAAGATTGTAAAGAAGTGACAAGACAAAGGAAAAGGAGTTTAGGCTTTAAGAGTAGCGAACCAGGCTCGGCCCCTGTAGCTCAACTGGCTAAGGCGCCAGCCACATACACCTAAGGTGGCGGGTTCGAATCCAGCCCGGACCCGCCAAACAACAATGACGGCTGCAACCAAAAAATAGCCGGGCCTTGTGGCGGGCGCCTGTGGTCCCAGCTACTTGGGAGGCGGAGGCAGGAGACTCGGTTGAGCCCAGGAGTTGGAGGTTGCTGTGAGCTGTAATGCCACTGCACTCTACCCAGGGGGACAGCTTGAGGCTCTGTCTCAAAAAAAAAAAAAAAAGAGTAGCAAACCATGGTAAGGTGAACATATGGGGGAAACCAATGGATGATGAGGGTTATTTTAGTAAGATTTGCTAAGCAGATTACAATCGGTGCTCTTTCTGGGCCATTACGAGACTTAATAGATCCCCGCATGCTTTTTGACAAATAGAAAAGACAGAAAAAGATTGGTTTTGGTTTTGGTTTCCACTCCCTGGCATCTGCTATTTCTCTATTGTCTTCAGCTCAAAATAATCCTGATACTAATGTGGCATATTTGGGATGGCATATTCTGATCCCCTTCAGCTGGAAGTATACACACCAGATTTCAAAGACTTAGTATCTGCCCCAAAGTAAAATATCTCATTTGTAATTACACATTGAAATGATAATATATTGTTATCTCATGTTAAATAAAATATATTCAAACTAACTCCTATCTCTTTTTAATATGGTGGGCTATTAAAAAAATTTTAATTTTCCATATGGCCCAAATTATGCTGCTATTGGACAGCATAGTTATAGAATGATATGAACTGACTGCAGCCTTAATCCTTTTACAATAGTATTTCATTTCAGGGGATCTTTATATTCTGGAACTAAACAAGTGGCTCTTACAGCTGAACTCAAGGCCCCATCTAGGCTTTGTGGGCAGGTCTCCTTCAAATCATAAAAGTGTTGGTTTCTTGTCTTAAAGATTGTTTGCAAACTCACCTATGTAGCCCTAAAGATAAGAAGTAGAGCTTATTAAACAGATACAACGGTGTCTCTTTAAATCAGAGAGCAAGAAGAACTGGGCTTTAGAGGAACTGCCTTTAAGCCCCTGGGGAAGCTAAGGTCAAGTTCATCTCTCCACCTCCCTGTGCAAAGCATTTCTTATCTCATCTCTTAGTCTAAACTCTGTCATTTCACTTGAATCTCTGAACTGAAATGTCCTTCTGCTTCATCTGAGTTTAGTAAAATCAATCACTGAAGTCACCAGAACAGAGGAGAGAATCAAGATGACCTGTTTCCCAGATTACAGGTAATTTATTTTATCTCCACTGGTGCCAGACATTGCATCTTACATTTGGGTCTCATGGCTCTAAGCTGTGATTTATTTATCACTTGACAAAGAGATCAGTCTGTCTCATGCATGTAGAAGAAATTTCAGTCTGATTCTGAAAGTAGAAGGAGCTGCTGCCAAGATGCTCACTGAGTTAATGTGACTATGGGGTGGGAAGGCTTTTTGCTCTCTTGGCTTGCAAAATTAGGCCAAAAGGGGTGGAACCTCCCTATAATAATGCGTAATAATGAATATCTGCATATGTGGAAGATCTAGAAATCAAACTTCATTTCTTAAAAACTAAATGGGACTTGGTCAGGCAGCCACGGCTACACCTCTCAAGAGAGTGGCAGATACCCCCCTCCCCCATGGAGTGATCCAAGACCTGGACCCTCCCTGCTATTCCAGTGTGTCCCAGGGTGCCACCTCTCACCCATCACATGACTCTTTCAAGATCACATATGACCATGTTACCTAGAAGGAACAATAAGTTTCACCAGCATGAAATCCTTCACCAGCTCAGCCAGATTCAGAGCAAGGTCAGAGAGAAAGGGACAGACATCAAGGTAGTATTGATGAGATGGGCAAGAAGGTGGGAGCCTGAAACAGAATCTTTCTTCAAGGAAGAGAGATAAATGACAAGGGCGAGAATCACTGACCATTGAAGCTAGAAGCTGAACTGAGCTGAAAATGAAGGGGCAAATTTCCATAGAGAGAGCCGAGAAATGGGCCTTTGGGACAAGTTTTTGTTTTGTTTTGTTTTTTCCCCTAGACAGAGCATATGAAAACCCTCCCAAGGGAGGGAAAGCCAGATCAGGCCAGAAGTCAGGCTTGCCCTGGGGCAGAAACTCATGGGAAGCTGAGAATAAGCATAGGTGAAGATGGGCCAAGAGGAGAAAATAGGTGACCGTGGCCCGTAAGCTTGACTAGAACTTCTTCCACACTGAAAGCATTTAGTTTTTTAGGTTGGCTGTACTCACCTGATGTCTTTTAGTGAATATTTTCTTGGGAGGGAAGGCCAAGTTGATATTTTTCCTTTTAAAAACCATTGCCATGCCCCCCAGGCCTAACAACCTGAGAGCTAAGAGCTAGCCTTGTGGTATCAAGATCAATGTCCATAGCAAGTCTTTGGCTCTTCTCTAGCCTATATGAAAAAAACTTTTTAAATTGGATTAAGACCACTGTAGTCCCTCAGGTTCGTATGTAAGCAATGTTGATAGTAAAATGAACTTAAACTTGATTCATCTGAAACTGCCAACTAACTTTTGAGTGGGGACTTTCCACCAGATTATACCCCAAAATGGCAAACTCCCGGCTGTAGCCAATCAAATAATTTCTTTATTTTGCTTCTACTTTCAGTCTCTAAAAACCCTCTGTTCATGCTGCTGATGTGGAGCTCTCTGAACCTCTTCTGGTTCTGAGTGCTGCCTGATTCATGGATTGTCCTTTGCTCAAATAAAATCTGCTGAATTTAATTTGTTTAAAGTTTTCTTTTAGCATCTGATGTTTCAGGACTTCCAGCCCTAGGCAATTCCTTCTCCAGTAATTCCTGAAGTCCCTGAGGAGCACCACACCTGCACACCTAAGAAGTCAGCCTGGCCATCCATGTCCCTGGTTCACTCAGATTCTGAAAAGCACTCTGAAAGGCCATGTTTGTAGCATGACCACTGGGGCTTAATGTCCACATGGCAGCTGCCACACTGCAGGAATTGCAGGGAAGTAACGGTGAAGCCTACTCACAGCCTCTTGCCCTGGCTGCAGAGGCTTTCCTGAGTTTTAAAACCACTGCCATTTTCCCTTTCCCTACCTCTCCCTCTTGCTTCAAAGCTCTCTCCCTATAGACTAAGAGAAGGAGGGGAGCTATCACCTCAGGCAAATGGACCCCTAGCGGGACCCTCCCTACCAGGCCCCAAGCAAGCCCAGACCTATCTTCCTCTCCTGGGGCTCTTGCCAGAGTCCCTGCTGTGCCAGAGAGAAACAGGTCACTCCTTGCCTTTTCTCTTCTAGAAAGAAAGTCAATTGGCTTAAAAGAGGAGGAAGTGGGGCGCCTGCCATGGTTATAGGATTAGGCTTGTGAAGCAGCTGTTAAAGTTTTATGAGCCCCTGGCCTAGCTGTAAGAGTGATTATCCCCCAGCCCACCAGCTGTTCTTCACCTCCACCACCACCACCACCCCCATGCTGCTGTGCCTCAGAAGGCCATGCAGGAATCCAGCCTCCATGGCCAGAGCAGATCCCAGCAGAGAAGGCTCTGCTGTTAACACCTCCGGCTGTTTGCCAGGAAATCTCCAAGTGTAATTATTTCTTTCTCTTCTCTTTTCACACCCCTCTGTGGCACCTCTGGCCAGAATCCATCACCTCAGTGTCTTCCCAAGGCTGGTTCTCTCACCAGCCTCAGTACAGCCTGGGGGAGACATTTCATTTGCACACGCAGGCAGGATGGCAGGTCAGCCATCAGTATCCATGACCTGGAATTCCAGGAATGGAGTCTGGGGGGTGAGGGAGCAGGAGTAGGGAGGCAGGACTGACATGTCAAAATCAAGCTCTGAATTCTCTACTCTCAGGTGCCAGCCTCAGCCACACCTGCAAGTGTTGGCTCATGTCCAGATGCTACCAATTTGCCCAAGAGTGCTAGGCTGTCACCATCTGATTCAGCAATGGGTTACTGACAAGATAAAGGACCAAGGAGGACTACCAAGGGGACGTTTGTGTGTGCTGAAATAAAAATCAGAATCCAAGACCTCAAGGGACTTCATGTGAAGGAATTTGTTTATTAGGTAGCTGGATGCCACCTCCAGTGCTTCAAAGAGATACCATGAAGTCACCACACTGTCAAGGGCCAGGCTGGAAACCTCCTGGCCTTGATTCACTCTGTGAATGGTCTGATTCAGGGCATTAACCCTTGAATCAAAGGGGAGGCAGAAAGATTTGGGAGGAAGAAGTAGTCAATTGTCCCTTCACCTCACCCCCCACCACCATAGCCACCTCCTGCTCCACTAATTCAGGAGACCTTTCATATCACCTGGAAAGTCTGATGGCTTGTTTTCTTTGTCTATTGACATGGCCTGAGGCACAAGAGGTGTAATGGGAACCAAATAAGGGACAGGTTAATAAAAATCCTACTGGGATTTGGTAACAACAAATCCTCGCTGGTCTGCTGGTCTGAGGCTGTCCTTCCAGTTCGGGGATGCTCTGATAATCGCATTACTCAGTATGGATTGTTGTGTGTGAAGAATCTAAAGCAGAAGGGTTTTTTACATGATCTATAAATTTACTTTGGCAAACCACCTCAGAAAGAAGCTAAATACTTCTATTTACTTCAGGGGCTGAATAGCAAATAGAGGAAAATTGTGCTCTTCTAGGTGAAAACCATCTGCAGAAGTCCAGAAAAGGGAATGGGGTGCCCCTTCAGGAAGGAGCTGAGAACAGACTCTTGCAGGATGCCACTGTCACTCTTATCGTGACATGCAACTGAGAAAGCACCCCAGGATCAAGCAGCCCCAGAGAGCCTGGCACTCTGAGTTTGCCCTAGGAGCATCCCACCCAGAGTGGGCATCACTTGCCCAGACCATTTGTGACCTTTTTATAGCTCCTCCCCCCCAACTCCTTCCTGTTAGAAGGGTGGGAAGGAGAGGAGTGGAGGAAAAAGATGATCACTGCCCTTGAAAGAACCAATAGCTTCTACCTTTGCTGTTGTTTTCTTCCTAACCAGTTTCCATGAGGTGAGGGAAGAATGTCAGCTATGAAAGAAAGTTAAGCAATTTTAATTAGGGCTTTGAAATGCAAACCCCAGCACACTAAGCAGAGGGTAAAGGGTTGGAAGTTGTGGCAGGAGGTGTGTTATTTTTGGACATCTCAAGAAACTGAGAGGGTGCTGAAAAATACCCATGCAGCCCAAGTCAGGGGAAGGGTGGGGGAGACTATAGGAGTGGGCCAGTCCTCAGGCCAGGCCAGAAAGTGGTATCTGCTCTGCCAAGAAGGGTATAAGGGCAGAGATGGAGACTCTGGGACTGTCCACCTGCAGGAATGGCACCTAGAGGGGCCCTGGCCAATACTTGTGAAGTCCAAGGAGGCCAGGATAAGGGAAGCAGGGACCTGGTCCTTGGGCCAGGAGATGCAAGACTAGATGAGGATCTCAGGCTGATACCTGTGTTGGTGCAGAGGAAAAGGGAGTGGCCCTGCTCTCCTGGTGAGTTGGGCTTTGGGGAAGTAGACTCGAAGTGAAGAAGGTCGCTATCAGCTGAATATTTGTGTACCCCAAATTCATATGTTGAAATCCTAACCGCTATTAGGAGGTACAGTCATTGGGAGGTGATTAAGTCACAAAGGTCAAGCCCTCATGAATGAAATTGGTGCCCTGAGAGAGACTCCTATGAGGACACAGCAAGGTACTAACTATGAACCACAAAGTGGACCTTCGCCAGACACCAAATCTGCTGATGATACCAGAATTTTCCCATCAGGTTCCTGTTCTCAAGAACTGAAGAATAAATTCACGGACTGCAAGTAAGCAAAAGCAAGAGAATTTATTAAGAAAAAAGGAGAACCTCCAGCCTAGGGAAAGGGTCCCAAGCAGGTTGCCACAGGAACTCCTCTGTCTATGGGCTTATTATTTTCCAATGCTTTTCCCTTTTCCTGGTTGGCTCTTTCCACATGCAAAACAAGGATTCTATATGGTACCATCATTTTACTTGCCTCTGACCTTTATGATAAAGAAATGCAGTTTCCAGTTGGCCCCTCACTCTTTTCCGTGGCACCATAAATTTTTATTTTAAGCTTTCCATTTCCCCTCCCAGGGACTGTGGCATGGTGACTGCACAAGTCATGAGGCTTGTTCCATCACATCAGGGGCCATTTTTTAGTTCCTCATTCTTGGTACACAGGCCCTTTCACCTTGATCCTGGACTTCTCAGCCTTCAGAACTGTGAGGAATTAATTTCTGTTGTTTACAACCTACCCAGTTTGTAGCATCTTATTATAGCAGCCTACACAAACTCAGCCAAAGGTCTGGGGTATATGTGTGCTGTAGTGAGAACAGTCTCTGACCATGGACCAGTCCTTTGCCAGCCCTCATGTATTAGCAGGTGTGAACATAGCCTTGTCTACATCTCATAATCGAGCTGGTCTGACATCTCATAATCGATGGTTCAGAATGGAACATATTACAAAATCCTACATATGTGCAGTGTGATGGATTACCTAAAAGGAGGCACTAAGGTGGACACACACCTGGGGATGGCTCTGACACCCCCAAGAGGCTTCCTGTGGGCAAGTCTTCACAGTAACAAGAGCCCCAGGCAGGACTGGACTCAAGGTAACACAACAGACTGCCGAAGAAGCCACACTGTGGGCCAGCATAGCATGTGGAGCTGGGATGCAGCCATGGACAAAACTACCGTCTCCTGCCCTAAAGGAACTCGCAGTGGGAGAGGGGCCCGGAAACTTACCCACCATGGTTACGGCTGTACTGTAAGCATTGCCAGTCTAACACAGGCCAGGCTCCAAGCCAGGTCCTCACTTGGGGACTCTGATGCTGTCCATCTGCCACTTCTGGGAAGCCATGAGCCCACAATTAGATCAAATGCCTGGTGATGGAATTACCAGGAAGTACAAGGAGTATTAGGTTGGGGAGGTGAGAGCAGGGAGGGGGCTGAGAGTGTAGGACAAAGCAGCTGGCAGCAGCTGCCAAGGCCGGGAGGAGAGGACAGTGAGAGCTGGAGACGGAAACATCCTGTCTGCAGGCGGTGACCACCTGGTCCAGGCTGGAAAGGGCAGCCATGGGTCCTCACAGTCCCACAACACGGCCAAGAGCTGCTTTGGGGCCAAGTTAATCTCATCCCATCCTTCCCCGCCTCCCCCAGTGCTCCTACCCAGCTGAAGTCTGAACTGGTTATCCTCAGTGGGTAGGGTCTGTGAGATCCGACTTGAGGGCTCAATCAGAAAAAATACCCCACTCCATTGGCCAGAGACCTCTTCCCCTTTGAGATGCTCATCACCTGTCAGAAGGTACCCTTGGAAACCTGGGTGTAAGTGAGTTCATCTGAAAGGAGGAGAGAAACCCTAAGGGCACAGGTCTTGTCTGAGGGCCCTGGAGAAGGAGGGAAGATGCCCAGGAGTGAGGCAGAGTAGCTGACACTGAGGATGAAGGGTTGAGGGTGCTTCTGGAGAGGTGGGGCTTATGCCTGTAACAGTGACGTCTTGCTCTCCTATTCCCTCATCTGGCACAAGTTGCCCAGGGGGTTGTTTTCTTCTGAATTAGGCTGTTACTTAATTTGGTTTTTGCATACTAACCATGTCTTCAACCCCCAAGTCATTTGTCCTGATGAGTGTGTATAACAGTCACTCTTCCACCCTCACCCTAAGTGATAATCTGCCCTCTGGAGGCCAAGAACAGACATGTATCTGGACAAGTGCGGAACACACTCACCAAGTGGTAAAGCTGGATGTTCTGGGAAGGGGAAGACGGAGGAGATGCAAGAAGTCTGTGCTTGTCATCACTCGCTCCAGCACATTCTCCAGCAGCATGATCTCAGCTCTTCCCTGCACTGTTAGTCCAGAAAAGTCCACTCCTGCTTCCAAGACCCAGACCTACAGATTGGACTCGTGAAGCTAAACTTCCATCAGAATGAGGGAAGGAACTAAACGAGCAAGAACAGAGTGGGTTCAGGAGAAAGATGCTGAGTTTATAAAGGCTGCATTCCATTGATCCTCAGGCCTTGCTCCAACTGACATGGACGGTAAGAAAGAAGGACATCTGGATCCCAGAAGACATTTGGGGATTGAGCAAGGGTCAGCCTGGAACTTCCCATCACTCCAAGCTCAGGTCTGGCCACTAAATCCCTGTGATCCATTTCCTTAGCTGCAAAACCAGGGCAGTTAAAAAACATTTTAATTACTTCCCTAGTGAACCCCTATGGATGGAATGTCTACTATACCCCAGGGACTGGCAGGGGAAACAGGGAAATATGGCTGCCCTTGAGCAAATAAAGGCAACCTTTCTGCTGAGAGGATTTCAGAGCCTGCTGGGCAGCCATCACTTGTGACCTCAACACAGGCCCACGAGAGGCAGGAACATTCCAGGTGAGAACTCTGAGATGATGAAGACATGAAGACAATGCCCCTTGGATAAAGGGATGAAAGGAACTTTCTCCCTGGAACTAAAAACATGGGGTGGGGAGAGTAGCCCCACTACTTCAGGACACTCCTAGTAACTCCCACAAATGATCCTGCCCTAACAAAGCTGGGCAGAGCTGTGATGGCTGCTTCCTCTCATGAGCGTTGGGACAGATTCATTCATTCATTCAACAGCTATTTCCTGAACACTTGCCATGAGTCAGGCACCATGGAGATATATAGTGATGAAGAAGGCAGCCCACATCACACCTTTCTTCACCCCATGATACACCTAAAAAATGTTAAAATATTACATATCAGAGTTGCTGATGGGACACTCTTGCTAGAGGGGACCAGCTGCAGCCAATGCAGGACCCCACGTGCCCACTAGTCCCAAGAGCTGAGAGGACCAACATTGTGGAGCAGCATTTGCATGGCACACTGGCTAAGGATGTGAAGCTGTAGGGTTACATCTGGGCTTCTGACTTTCAGCTGTTGGGGCAGTTGAAATTAAAGGAGGATCAGGGCACTATCACCTGTGAGTGTTAGAGCTCAGAAGAACGAAATGGTGGGGATTTTAAAATATGGCTGCAAATTCTTAACTCTCTTCCAATGAAGAGATGGGGTCTGCTTCCCCTCCCTTTGAATCTGAGAAGGCTTGTGACTCCTTTGATCTATAGAGTACAGCAGAAGTGATGCCCTGTGACTTCTGAGGCTGAGTGGGAAAAGACCAAGCATCCTGGCTCGGCGCCTGTGGCTCAATCAGCTAAGGCGCCAGCCACGTACACCTAAGGTGGTGGGTTTGAATCCCCAGCTCGGGCCCACCAAACAACAATGATGGCTGCAACCAAAAAATGGCCGGACGTTGTGGTGGGCGCCTGTGGTCCCAGCTACTTGGGAGGCGGAGGCAGGAGACTCGCTTGAGCCCAGGAGTTGGAGGTTGCTAGGAGCTGTGATGCCATGGC
>CAUYQV010120658.1:0-35097 GCA_963574575.1 Galagoides demidoff
CATCACAGCTCATAGCAACCTCCAACTCCTGGGCTCAAGCGAGTCTCCTGCCTCCGCCTCCCAAGTAGCTGGGACCACAGGCACCCGCCACAACGCTCGGCCATTTTTTGGTTGCAGCCATCATTGTTGTTTGGTGGGCCCAGGCGCCGAGCTGAATCTGAATTTTTAACAAGCAGCCCAAATAACTCCCATAAGGGTGATCCAAGGTCTACACTCCAATAAACACTGGTCCCAGACCTCAGAGGAAGGTGGACCGATGAAGGAAAGTCCAAGAACCTGGGGAGGGGATCTAAACAAAGCTTATTCAACCCAGCAGACAGAGCATTATGGGGTCTTGGGCAAAGAGAGACCCTGGGCCTTTGTGACTGAAAATGTATACTCTATGTCAGGGTCAGAATTCACTAAGCAGATGCTGGCTGGGCATAGAGGCTCATATGACCCCATTTGGGCTTTGGGTCACCCACCAACCTGCCCTCAGAGCTATCTGTCATGATCTCTTATCTACTGACCATCTGTTTTGGGCCCAAGCATCCAGTCTGGGTAACTGTCCACTGCCAGAAAGCTTGCCTGTGCATGAGCTTTCATTTAACCAAGGCCAGCTTTCATTTAACCCAGCCTCACTCAGCCTTAGCCAGCGCACGAGGCGTCACTGAAAGAAAAACTCTAGAAGACAGGGCTTTCTCCTGGCTTTATTTTGAAGACTGTTAAAAGCTCTCTGTGATAGTTCTTCTTGGGGTCCACATGGCATGTGGCAGTGATGGGGCAGGGCAAAAGTGTTTTTCTACTGCTTCCAAGAATAACCTGCCAGAGGTCACATGCTGTGCTGCAGCAGTCTGTGTCAGATTCCACTCACATTACTTAATGCACCAGGCAGTCGGATGAAAAAAGTAGTTTGTGGGGGCTTCAAAGAGACTATTCTCTTCCTTTGGGTGCATGGTAAACATAAGGATATTCATTTTATTATCATTGAAAATGTAAACCCATTTTATATATATATATATATATATACACACACGCACACACACACACACACACACACACACACGCAATAAGGAAAACATGCAAATGATAAAAGACTTCAGAGAGGATGTGCCTTTCCTTCTGGATGTCACCTGCCCCATCTCAGACACAAATATTGTTGGAGGTGACTTGCATATCCCTCCAGCAATGGACTCTGCACACAGATGGGTCAAATGTTATCTTAGTTAATCCTCACTGCCACTGTGGGGGATTCATCACGAAGCTCAGGCGAGGAGTCAGAGGCTCCAGGAGGTTAAGTGACTTCCTCCAGGCCACATAGTGCAGTGCTAGACTCCAAATCCGGGTCAGGCTCCCCTGCACGGAGCTATCTGCAATCTCCAAGCACCAGAGTCAGCCACTTTATGTTTTCCTGGAGACAATCAAATCCTAAAGACATGTGTGTGTGAATGAAGGGTCAAAAGCTAATATGAATGCTGTCAGAGCCATCCTCAGAGCCAGAGCTCACTAAAACAGCTTGAAGCACAAAATCTCACAAAGAAGCAAAAAAGGGGCTTGGCACCTATAGCTCAAGCAGCAAGGGTGCCAGCCACATATACCAGTGGTGGCGGGTTCAAGCCCAGCCCGGGCCTGCCAAACACAATGACAACTACAGCCAAAAAAATAGCTGAGCATGTGATGGGCACCTGTAGTGCCAGCTACTTGGGAGACTAAGGCAGGAGAATCACTTAAGCCCAAAAGAGTTTGAGATTGCTGTGAGCTGTGACATCACAGCACTCTACGGAGGGCAATATAGTGAGACTCCGTCTCAAAAAAGAGAAGCAAAAAAGGAAAAGTCCAAGAACCTGGGAAGGGGGTCTTGCTATGTCATTAGCATTTTGGATGAAAAGTGCTCATATAAGCAATTATTGGGCAAGACCTGCTTAGTAGGGTATCTAAGCTTCTGCAGCACGGTGGCCATCAGAGACCAGCTCTTGGAAGTAGTTGGGACACCAGAAAGGCTCTGGACCTGGTGCTAAATCCTAGGTCTGCTTGTAGACTACATGTCACCTAGAGCAAGTCACTTGACTGCCCTCAAACTCTGCTCTCACATTGACCAAATGAAAGGAGTAATATCCACCCCTCCCACCACAAGGGCACACTAGGAGGCTCTGCTGACACCATGCCTATGAAAGATCAGCCACCTGTACTGTTATTACCACACTAACTAGGAGCTGTTTGGCTGGGCTACAGTGGCATCACCCCGGTGTGTCTGTCTTACAACAAGACTTCCTCAGCCACACACAGTGGCCAGTGTGGGCTAGAGAAGAAGCCTACAAAAGCCAGACACAGGGTCTGTCACACCAGACTGATGATGTGGTGCAGATAAGAGGCTTTTGGCTCAAAACTCAAAACAGGTTTTCTTTCTTCACTGAAAAGAAAATAGTTCCATTCTCTACTCCAAAGCTGTGAGCTCATCCTAAAGACGTGTATGAATGAAGGGTCACCTCAGGGTGAGTAGGAAATCCCTTTGGGTGATGGTAATGGATACCAGGAGCCTACCCCATATCACAGGTACTCTTTTGTCAGAGGGTCTCTGAACACCCAGGAAGAACAGGCTGAGTTATCCCAGACACACTCAGAACACAGTTCAGAGACTCTCCTGGGGGTCAGTATCTCAACATCTTTCTCTCCTCTCTTCCTAGACCTTGTATAGCAGAGAGGGCAACACACATTTGCTCCCTAGAGGATTGCTGGAGAAACAAAATCCCACAGGCTATGTATGTATGATTTTATTTTAGGAGAGAAATGGCACATCAGGCAGGGTTCTAACTTTAAATTCAAGCCAGTGATGCAGTCCACAAAACCCTGGCCAGACCTAGAACACAGCCTATCCTCCAGACTGGCCTGTTTATTTTGGTAAATATTGCTTGACCATATCTCTAGTCATTAAGGAAGAAGGCAGCTGCTATGTAATAGGATCCTGAGGAACTGACTTTGCTCAAGGTCACTGGTGAGTCACTGGGCTGGATTTGTTTTGAAGGCTCCAGCTCTTCCTGTCTACCTGCCTATTGCTCTAACCCCTCCTGACCAAAACAGGCTACAGGCAGGAAGGCTGAAGTGGCTTCTGACCAGCTCTTGCTTCTGTCTCATGTCTTTCCCTCCTCACCCTGCTGTGGCTTTTCTAGGCCTCTGACACAGGCCTCCAACAGGGCCCTCTAGTGCCTGGCCAGGTCATCCCACAGACACTAATGATCCTAGCAGATCTATCTCTAAGGACAGGTCCCAAAGGACCCGGCAATGCCAGCTGCATCAGTTACCACCCCTCAGGTGCACAGGCCCTCCCTAGAAGCCCCATGATCTTCCAGTGACTATAGTCAATTGTGATTCACTTCATTTCTAATCCTAAACTTCCTCTTTCTCCAGAGACACTTTTTGAGGCTGTTAACAGTGGTGCCCTTTGCCGGTCACACTTGGGAGGGAAAAAGGGTCTGGGGCCCAGAAGGAATGTTTATCTGGGGCTCCTCTATCTTTGGACACAGACCCTGGTTAAACAACTATGAAGGAAGCAGGCACCCCTTGGGGAGACTGGAGGAGAATCTGGGAGGGGATCTTTGTTTTGTTTTTTTTTTGTAGAGACACAGTCTTATTTTATCACCCTTGGTAGAGTGCTGTGGCATCATACAGCTCACAACAACCTCCAACTCCTGGGCTTGGGCAATTCTCTTGCCTCAGTCTTCCGAGTAGCTGGGACTACAGGAGCCTGCCACAATGCCCGGCTATTTTTTGTTGCAGTTTGGCTGGGGCTGGGTTTGAACCCGCCACCCTCGGAATATGGGGCCAGTGCCCTGCCCACTGAGCCACAGGTACTGCCCAAGGAGGAGATCTTTGGAGGCAGCTGGCATTGCCTAAAGTCTCTGAAGCTCTGTGAAAGACAGCGGGAGGGTGAGTGGCTTTGTCTCAGCTTCATCAACTTGAGCCCCAACACCAAGGTAATAAGGTTCTGGTAAAAAGCTCAGCTTTGACTGGGGTTGTGATAAAACTCAACCAGAATAGGGAAGTGATAAGCCTTGGAGAGCTCAGACAAAAAAAAAAAAAAAAGAAAAGAAAAGAGACTTGGTGTGTCCTGAGGTAGTTGCAAGAGTTTGAATTTTGGAGTTGATGTCACTTGGATTATTTATGTGTTCCTGAGCAAATTACCTAACCTCTCTGGCTAAAGACCTTTGTGAAGTGTGGCTGATGATAGTACCTACCAAATAAAGATCCTGTCTAGAAGAAACTAAAAGCAAATGTGGAGTGTGCTTAGCATAACGCAAATGTGTGGCACTCAGGCCGGGGGTGAGAAATGGTAATGCTACTCTGGGCCTGCTGGCCTCCCTCACTCCCAACACTGGCAGGTCTGCTCTTCTTCTGGAAGTATCTATATGCAACACATCTGTCCTTGACAGCTCTGCTCACTCCTAAGATGGGGAATACCCTAGGCTTCTAGGTCAGGACATCTGTGAGGCCCTGAGGATCCAGTCACACAGGATACCACATATCTGGGGGCCCACTGGGTACCAAAATAAGCAACAGGTACAGACAGAAGGGAAGGAGACACAGTGACCTTCTGAATCCTCACCTTCTTTTGTGAGGCATCACTACTGATTTTCCCATTAATGGGCACAAAGTATTCTTATCTTGCCCAGAGATGGCCATAGGCAAGCAGGTCGAAACTATACATGGGTTAAGACCCCTAAACATATGAGCAAATACAACATAAAGGTTAAGAAAACATGCTTTGCAAAAAACAAACTTTGATCTGAATAATTTCTTTTCTTTTTTTTGCAGTTTTTGGCCAGGGCTGAGTTTGAACCTACCACTTCCAGCATATAGAGCCAGCACCCTACTCCTTTGAGCCACAGGGGCCACCCCAGAGCTGAATAACTTCTTAGACAGGGTAAATGTATATTCGAACAAAGAACGTGTACCACGAATTTATTTTTATTTTTAACATGCCTTTGACAGGGGTGCACACCAAAGTGGAATAATAATGAGATCATTCCTTATGACAGCTAAAGTAAAACAAAGAATAAAGGAATATAAACCATAAATGAGATGGAACCATTTCACACTGGCATCAATAGATGTGAGGTAGTCTCAAGTATGTGATTTTATGACCGCCCCCCCGCCACCAGCGATGATATGCAACGGGGGAGTATTAGTAACTCTCTACTAGACTGAAGGTGACAGTGAATTCCTGAAACACTGAAACACCACAGATCAACTGCAAAACCCTACATGAAGCAGAGGGAATGTGGCAGCTACACTTCAAAGAAGGAAAGTGCAGGGAAAACCATCCAGACTCACTAAAACTTGATGCCCTTTGTGCCATCAGTTACATCCTTGAGAAAAGGCTGCATAGCACAAGGCCTTCATCATGTGTGTAACCTTGGTTTTAATGAGCCAATCCAGCAAATGATACCAACCTGTGTAACCCAGAAACAAACCAGAAGCCCCCAACCTGTTCTCTATAAAATCTTAATCTCTAAAACCTCTAAAATGCAAGAGAGATGCAACATAGTAAGAGAACCCTCAAAGAAAGACATTAGGCCACAAGATGAGGCTTTTCAGCCTAGACCTGCAGAACCAATCCAATACACAGAGAGGAACTTGTGTTATTGACCTTTTCACCAAACCCAAGTGCCTGAATCCTTCAAAAAGCAACATGCAGATATCTAACAGGAAGTGCTTCTGATTTGTGGGGTGGTAAACATCTGGAATATATCACAGCCACCAGGAATAGCAAGGGAGAAATATGAAGACCTTAAGCATTTACCCTAAAAATGGCCCACTGACCATTTTTAGGGTAAAAGCCAGGTGGTGCAGTCCTGCCTTCACACCACACTGCCTTTACCTCACTACTGGTGAGGTAATGCCTCACAAAAGAAGGTGAGGATTCAGAAGGTCACTGTGTCTAGGATGAACTGTTTGGGATGAACTACGAGACTCCCTGGAACCCTACTGTAGGCTTTAGCTGTCTACCTGGCTGGGAAGCATGACGATGAACCTCAGTCAAGCACTCTTGAAATGGTTGCAAGAACCAAATTCCAACTGTTTTACTGAGACTGGCAAAGGAACTGACTTCTGATTACTTGAAATGCCGCTGACCCCCTTTCCCTCAATAAAAATTCAATTACCATAGATAGAACAATAAGCTATCTTTTAAATCCTAGTTATATTACAAGTTCCTGTTCCTTCATTAACCAATCTACCACAAAGAAACTTTTTTCAAAGCTTACAGGTTTCTTAGAAGGGGACAACTAATTGTGACACCTAGCATCCTTATCTTTTTTCACTATACAGCACCCTTCCTCCAGCAGAATCCTAAAATAGCAGCAGTCTGGATTAGCATAGCTGTGAGGAGTAGGTGCTTAGGTGAATAACATCAGAATTAATGAGGGGCCAGACCCCAAACAGAGCCACCTGGTGGGCATGTACACCAGGCAGGAATGGGGGACCTTTTCTTCAACCAAGCGCCTGCCCCTAGCTGTCTTTCATTCAGCCCCCATCACATTCTAGCCCGCTCCAAGGCCTGGAGGGCCAGGGCGCAGTGCTCTCACCTTTCAGCAGGTCTGGGTGCACGTAACCTAGTACGTCTGAGACCCCCAACTCCTGGCGAGAACAGGTGCCTCCGTGGATGTGCAACCAGGCAGGCTCGGCGAGGGCTGTACACAGCGCCGTGATGGACAGGGCGCCAGGCAAGGCCGAGGCCAGGCTACGCTCCGGCTGCTTGGGCAGAGCGCTGCCTCCCGGGCTCCTCCGCCGGCGCCCGCCGGGCAGCCCTGCGCCTCCAGGGGCGTACATGCCCGGGGCCGCCCGCCGTCGCACCGCGGTTGCTTCTGGTAGCCGCCGACCTCTGCGGGGCGCTCAGAACCTGCCTGTCCGGAAAAGGAAAGCAATGCTTTGGGCTCGCAGCAGGTAAGGCAAGCGCGGGGCTGTCAAGGCCCACACCGGAGAACAGTGGGGTGGGACCTAGGGATGAGAGGAGACGCTAGCGCTGCGGGGTTTTGGGGGGCGGGGATGAGAGGGACTTTAGAATAGGGTTGCGGGACAAGAACCCAGAGAGGGCTGCGGACCAGATGGGGTCTGGGTAGACAGGAGTGGGAAGAGGAGGTACCAGAGATTGGCTGCTGGTGGAGAAAAAACCCACTCCGGAGTCCCGACCAGAGGATGTTGAGGGGCGGAGGACTGGCTGGGCCGCGCAGATCGGGGACCGGAGATCTGGGACCAGCGCTTTCGGGCGCGACCTGTGCGGAGAAAGGACTGATTTCAGGCTTCCCCCAGTCCCTCACCGGTCAGCAGGCCTCAGGGCTGGGATGGCGCCGCTCTGCGCCGTCACGGGCTTCTCAGCTGCCGGGGGCCGAGCGATCCCAGGCCCCAAACCCGCAACGCCCGGACCGACCCGGGCTCGATGCACTTCCGGCTTTTTCCTGCTGTGTCTCCTCCTCTGCCTGCCCTGGCCCCCGCCCCCTACCCGCGCGTCAGAGCCTGGGCGGTGCTGTCGGTTCTACGCAGGGCCTCACGGGACTGGTAGTTCAAGGAAGTCTCCCCGAAGTTCCCACTGGGGGAGGTGAAGGGAGTGACTACAACTCCCAGAAGGCTGTGCAGCTGCAGCAGCGGGCGCTTTAGTTCCCAGGACAACCCGGGCCCTCCGGCGGAAGCGGGAGTTTCTGGTGGCCGCTGGAACCTAGTGCGGGCGTCGCGAAGACTTGCGAGGTGAGACTCACCGTTGTCTCGGCTGACCCTGCCCATCTCCTCCTCACCCTGCGCCGGGCAGCCATGAAAGACTCGCTGGTGCTGCTGAGTCGTGTCCCGGCTCACCCGGACTCTCGCTGCTGGTTCCTAGCTTGGAACCCCGCGGGCACCCTGCTGGCTTCGTGCGGTGGCGACCGGAGAATTCGCATTTGGGGCACCGAGGGTAAGGCTTGGCCTGGTTGTGCGAACTGCAGCGCGGAGGGCTCAGCATGTGCATAGTGTGAGTGCGCAGTCTGCGGGGGAGGCCGACCCTGAACGAGGTTGCTGGCCCAGGGACAGTCGACCTTCGAGTCACGTTTTAGACACTCTTTAGAAGGAATTTTCAGGCAAATACCAGAAGCAAAAATGTCAACAAACAGCCTGGAACTGTTGAGGGAATTGTGATAGTTGCTGAGACGGGAAAACGGGGACAGAAAGGCAGTTGGAAAGTAGGCTGCAGAGTAACTTAAAGCTGGATGGTAAGGTTCAGACTGTATCTCGGAAGTATTTGGGAGCCATTGGTAGTTTCTGAGGATGCCTCCAGAAGTACTCAGTTACGTATTTGTTTAATAAGCATGTTAAATATACCAAGTGAGCTTTCCTCCCCGCCACCCCCCCCCATTGGCTCCAATACTACCACGCCCCCAACCCCTCCACCCCTGTTATTGGACGGCTTGATGGTGCTTTGCATCATCTTGCACACCCATCTCCAGAGTGTGGCCTGTACTCTTCCTTTAGGTGATAGCTGGATCTGCAAGTCTGTCCTTTCTGAAGGCCACCAGCGCACTGTGCGGAAAGTGGCCTGGTCTCCCTGCGGTAATTATCTGGCTTCTGCCAGCTTTGATGCTACCACTTGCATTTGGAAGAAGAACCAGGATGATTTTGAGGTAACCAGGTTGAATGGGACTGAGATTGTTGCCTGTTTGCTACCATGGGCTGGTTCAAAAACCTGAGCCATCCTGGGCCACTTGGGCTATATATCCAAATGAAGGACTCCAGGACTCTTAGCTGCTATTAATTCTCATCATTCTTCCCTTTTTACAGTGTGTAACCACCCTTGAGGGCCATGAAAATGAGGTCAAGTCAGTGGCTTGGGCCCCATCTGGCAACCTCCTGGCCACCTGTAGCCGAGATAAGAGTGTATGGGTGTGGGAAGGTGAGTCCAGGTCCCTCTAGGTGAAATTGGGAACCCCTTGACAGATACCCACCTCTGTGTTGCTAACAGCATCAGCGCTTGGGTTCCTTTCTTTTCTCTCCTACAGTTGATGAAGAGGATGAGTATGAATGTGTCAGTGTCCTCAACTCGCATACACAGGATGTCAAGCATGTGGTTTGGCATCCAAGCCAGGAGGTAAGAGTCAGGCAAGATCTCTTAGTAGGAAGGAACTTTGCTGTGGAAGCCATGCCCAGCCTTCCTCTGCTCTTCAGTCTTGACCTGACTTTCACAGGGACCAAAAAACATTAGTCCCTTTATAAAAACAAATACCTGGGACTGTCCTGTCCTAGCAGTGAGACATATTGGAACCATAGGCACTTCTTGAGTCATTCAGGCAAGTACTGGGTCTCTTTCCCCTTCTTTCAGCTGTTAGCCTCTGCCAGCTATGATGACACAGTGAAGCTCTACCGGGAGGAAGAGGATGACTGGGTATGCTATGCTACTCTTGAGGGCCATGAATCCACTGTGTGGAGCTTGGCCTTTGACCCCAGTGGCCAGCGCCTGGCATCTTGCAGTGATGACCGGACTGTGCGCATCTGGCGCCAGTATCTACCAGGCAGTGAGCAAGGTGAGGGTCCAGTAGTGGCGCTGCAGAGGTTTACAATCTGGTAAGGCACACAGATAAATCATAGCAAATTGGGGTAAAAAGTAAGATGGGCCACAGGAAGGCTCCACATTGAGTGATGAAAGAATCAGGAAAGCTTTGTGAACAGGGATATTTCATCCTTTCATTAAAAGGATTTGTAAGATTTTAAACCACAAAAATTCCAGGTGAAAACACAACAGCGAGTAAAGCATTGGTGTTGAGCATGCCTAGACTAATGCAAAGAATGGTAGTTCATTTAGATGGCATATAGTATATATAAAGGGTTTGAGGAGGGATAAAGTGGTTGGGTTGGCTGGTGAGTGGCCTTAAAAGGCAGGCTATAACTACTTAGATATAGTTTGCAGAAGAACAGGAATATTTTCTTAGAATTCTTTAGAAAGGTCATTTTGGTCATAGGATGTAAGGCAGAACAATAAGGATTGGGACAGAGGAATGGAGACATGGGCTTATAATTAATTGAAAATAAGGGTGAGGGAGGGCTCACTCTGCAGTAGTTCATTTCCTCCCCCGAGGTGCCTGGGATGTAGAAACATTTTAGGCTTGAGAGAGATTTGTCTTGCAGGGGTGGCATGCAGTGGCCCTGACCCCAGCTGGAAATGCATCTGCACTTTGTCGGGCTTCCATTCCAGGACTATTTATGATGTAGCTTGGTAAGACATTCACCCTCCATTCCACTCCACCTCACCCCCATAGGGATTTCAGAGAAATCATGACCTGTAGCTGCACTGTCCCACCTGGAGGAGTGCACAGGAATTAAGAACAGCCACTGCTATTCTTTAGATCGGATCTACTAGGCTAGTTTAGAGCTGGCTGGCCTGGGATTCTCAGGAGCAGGGAACAGACTTAGTCCCAAGCTTGCACCTGGATTAAGATCCCAAGCTATAAAGACAACACCAGCCATTGCTGTTCACAAAGCATCATACTACCCAGAAATTATTGAATTTGTGAATTCAATGACTGGAATATTTATGGTTTGGTAACAGTAACTGTCCCCTTATACAGGCCAGAAAAGCTGCATTATTCATATAGGAGAGTGTTTCAAAGTGCAGTTCTAGCTTTTAGAATTGATCCCTAGGAATAATCTGAAACAATGAAAAAACTGATGTGTACTGAAGCTTGCTTTATATTAATAAACATGAAAACAATTTTGTTCAACAAAAGTCTACTTTTTTTTTAGATATATATTTATTGTGCTTTTTTGTTGTTGTTGAGACAGAGTCTCAAGCTATTGCCCTGGGTAGAGTGCTGTGGTGTCACAGCTCACAGCAACCTTCAACTCAGGCTTAAGCCATTCACTTGCCTCAGCCTCCCAAGTAGGGAGGCACCCGCCACAATGCCCAGCTATTTTTGTTGTTGTTGTAGTTGTCATTGTTTTAGCTGGCCCAGACCAGGTTCAAACCTGCCAGCCTCAGTATATGTGGCCGGCGCCCTACCCACTGAACTACCAGTGCCAACAAACTTATTTTTTGTTTTTTGTTTTTGAGACAGAGTCTCAAGCTGTTGCCCTGGGTAGAGTGCTGTGTTATAATAGCTCACAGCAACCTTCAACTCCTGGCTTAAGCAATCCTCTTGCCTCAGTTTTTTTATTTGTATTTTTTATTATTTTTTTTAATTTGGTCTCCGTAGAAACTGTTGAAAATTGCCAGTGCCGACTGTATTGCACGTTGTCACAACGGGAACGGGGTATTGGGAAAAGTTTTCTTTCTTTTTTTTTTTTTTTTTTTTGAGACAGAGCCTCAAGCTTTCCCCATGGGTAGAGTGCTATGGCATCACCACTCACAGCAACCTCCAACTCCTGGAGGAGTTGGCCTAGACCAGGGTCAAACCTGCCAGCCTCAGTATGTGTGTTTTAATTCAGTCTCCATAGAGACCGTTGAAAATTGCCAGTGCCAACTATATTGCATGTTGTCACAGCGGGGGCTCATTGTCAAGCGAGTCTCCTGCCTCCACCTCCTGAGTAACTGGGACCACAGGCGCCCACCAACGCCCAGCTATTTTTTGGTTGCAGCCATTGTTGTTTGGTCAGCCCAGGCTGGATTCAAACCTGCCACCTTAGATACACGTGGCTGGTGCCTTAGCCACTTGAGCCACAGGCACTGAGCCAGGAAAAGTTTTCAATTAGCAATAATTGCGCCTCTGATAAACCTCATTGGCTACGTCACTGCGCAATGCAGTTATTTATTTATTTATTTATTTTGCAGTTTGGGGCCGGGTTTAAAACTGCCACCTCTGGCATATGGGGCCAGCTCCCTGCTCCTTTGAGCCATGGGTGCCAACACTCAAAGCAGTTTTTCTGTTTTTTTTTTGTTGTTGGTGGTAGTGGTGGTGCAGGTGTCATTGTTGGCTTAGGTCAGGTTCGAACCCGCCAGCCTTGGTGTATGTGGCCAGCACCTTACCCACTGAGCTATAGGTGCCATCCCAGTTTTTCTATTTTTATTTTATTTGGGGCGGAGGGTGGACAGAGCCTCCAGCTGTTGCCCTGGGTAGAGTGCCGTGGCATCACAGCTCACCACAATCTCCAACTCCTAGGCTTAAGCAATTCTCTTGCCTCAGCCTCCCAAGTAGCTGGGACTGCAGGCACCCGCCACAATGCTGGGCTATTTTTTTTGTTGGGGGGAGCTTGTAGTTGTCATTGTTCTTTGGCAGGCCCAGGCTGGATTCGAACCTGCTGCTCTGGTGTATGTGGCTGGTGCCTTAGCCTCTTGAGCCACAGGCACCAAGCCAATTTTTCTATTTTTAGTAGAGCTCGGGTGTTGTTTTTGCTCAGGCTTATCTCAAACTCAAGAGCTCAAGCAATCCACCCGCTTTGACCTCCCATACTGCTGGGATTATAGGCATGAGCCATCACGTCCAGCCTCAACAAAAGTATACTTAAATAAATATGGTAAAACTCAATAGCCTGTTATATCACTGAAGAAAAGGGTTAAGAACACTTCATAGGAAACTGCTTATGCTAACTGGGAAGAGTATAGTTTTTTTAGGGTAATACTGGTAGGGGAAACTAGATGGAAGGACCCTTAATACTTAGATGTTTGTAGTTCTATATTAGGGAAACTCAATAAGAGCCTTTTAGCTGAGGACTGAAGTTTGGGAAGAGAACAGGCCAGAAACTGTAAAACAAATCTCCTACCTAAATAGCCAAATTGGTGAGGAAATAGCCATCTGCATTACCCACTGATGTACATGTTCCTCCCAGGTGTCAGCTGACAGGTGCCCTGGCTACAGCTTGTGGGGATGATGCCATCCGAGTGTTTGAGGAGGATCCCAACTCAGATCCACAGCAGCCCACCTTCTCCCTGACAGCCCACATGCGTCAGGCTCATTCCCAGGATGTCAACTGTGTGGCTTGGAACCCCAAGGAACGAGGTCTCCTGGCCTCCTGCAGTGATGATGGGGAGCTTGCCTTCTGGAAGTATCAGCAGCCTGAAGGCCTCTGAGCTGCATTGACTTTGGACAATGGATCCCTGGAATATTCCATAGGACTTACCCAGCCGCTGAGAGGACTTGGAGTAGCATCTTTGACTTTAACTTGGCTGGCTTTTATTTGGACTTGGGTAGAAGCATAGACTGTAGAACTTGCCCCTCCTTTTACCTGAGGGTCTTAGTAAAGGGCTACAGAATATCAGTACATTGTCACTATGCCATAGATTTTGCTTGCTTTAAGGCACAGTAATAAGTTTTGGGGGGAAGTGTACTGTTGGTAATCACTCTATAGTAGGAGGGGGTATATGTCTCAGGCCTTTCTGAAATTGTAAGCTTTATAAAAAATCCGGTGAGTCCCAAGTCCTATTTTATAAAGACATTCACAATTTAAAGTATTTTTCATGGTGAATCCTTATCTGAAATAGGTCCTGCCTTCCCAATTTCTGGGTAAATCCTTGCATTTAAAATATCCCATCAATATTAAATGTTTTTCTTTCTTTTTTTTTGGAGTTTTTGGCTGGGGCCGGGTTTGAACCCACAACCTCTGGTCTATGGGGCCGGCACCCTACTCCTTTGAGCCACAGGCACCACCCGGGAATGTTTTTCTTTTCTTAATGTATGTTTGTGTAGAGAGACATTCTACTCTGTCTTAGAAACGCTCATATACCTCCTACACCATTAGGCTGTGATGGCAGCTAGAAATCCTAAAAGGGAATTCTTACTGGCCACAGGTGGTTAATTCTTAACAGGGATGCAAATTGGTTCTTTGGGGCCGGGGCGGGGGAGGAGATAGCTGTGGCCCACTAAAGAACTATGGCACATAAACAGTGTATCTGTGATATTACATTTTTCTTGTAAGGGGTGATTGGGAAAAATGTCTAAAAGCTTCTTAGGGAATGATAATGAAAAAAAGTTGAGAAACACTGCCATAGGCAATCAGTGCTTTAGTCTTAGGTTATCTCTAACCATCACTTACAAATGGGTTTTCAGGTGAGGATGGCCCCTAAAGCTATAGCCATTAGTTAAGTTTTTATACTATAGAAATAACGTATTTAGAGAGTTGAGATTTTAGAAAGACAGCTGGAACAGTACCTAGAGCAGTCACTGGTTCTCAAAAATGCAACATGCTGATCCCCTGAAGTCCCAAGACCCTTTTTTGGAGGAGAGAAGAGGCCTATGAGGTCAACCATTGGCACTGTGGCATGAATCAAGGTGGTGGTAACAAACTACTAGTGAGGTCTTCACTACCTTACCCTCACTGTAAAAATACTGCCAACTTCACTTAAAAATGCCCTTGGTAGAACTAATAAAGATGATTAATTGTATTAAATGTTGACCCTTGAGAACATTTCTCATATTCTAAGAAAATGGGAAGGATGCATGAAGCACTTCCGCACACTAAGTATGGCTGCTTTGAGGAAAAGCAGTTGTGCAAGTGAGCTACAAGCTGAATTAGCTCTTCTCCATGGCGTACCATTTTATGAGAACGAGCAAATTAGGGTATTTGGACTTAGCTATTTGGCTTTTCAGTAATGGAATTCATAGACATTTGGAAGAAGGCAGTGAACCAACATTTTCCAAATGACCAATGCATGTTACAAAACCATTCATAGGTAAGAAATTGAAAGTATAAGACATGCTAAGACAGGGTAAGGGTATCACTTGTGGAGTCTTAGTATAATATCAAATAATAGTCACAATTTGAAAATGCTATTTAAAAATTCCCTTTTATAGGTGTTGTATGTGGCAACACCTGGCCACATACACCAAAGCTGGTGGGTTCTAACCCAGCCTGGACCAGCTAAGCAATGACAACTGCAACAAAAAAAAATAGCCAGGCGTAGCAGGCACCTGTAGTCCCAGCTACTTAGGAGGCTAAGGCAAACTTAAGCCCAAGAGTTGGAGGTTGCTACGAGCTGTGACACCACCACATTCTACCCAGGGCGACATAGTGAGACTCTCTCAAAAAAACAAATAGGCTCAGCACCTGTCTCTCAAGTGGCTAAGGCACCAACCATATACACCAGAGCTAGTGGGTTAGAATCCAGCCCAGGCCTGCCAAACAATGACAACTACAACCAAAAGCAAAATAGCTGGGTATTGTGGTGGGCGCCTGTAGGCCCAGCTACTTAGGAAGCTGAGGCAAGAGAATCACTTAAATTCAAGAGTTAGAGGTTGCTGCAAGCTGTGATGCCTGGCACTCTACCCAGGTGACAGCTTGAGGCACTGTCAAAAATTCCCTTTTCTGGGGCGGCACCTGTGGCTCAAAGGAATAGGGCACCAACCCCATATGATGGAGGTGGCCGGTTCAAACCCAGCCCCGGCCAAAAAAAATACTCTCTTTTCCGGTTCAGCGCCTATAGCTTAGCAGCTAGGGTGCCAGCCACATACACCAGAGCTGGTAGGTTTGAATCCAGCCTAGGGGTGCCAAACAACGATAACTACAACCAAAAAATAGCCAGGTGTTGTGGTGGGTGCCTATAGTCCCAGCTACTTGGGAGGCTGAGGCAAGAGAATGGCTTAAGCCCTAGAGTTTGAGCTTGCTGTGAGCGGTGATGCCATAGCACTCTACCCAGGGTAACAGCTTGAGACTCTTGTCTAAAAAAAAATTCCCTTTTCCAACTATATCTGGGTGAAAACAGCTTACTTTGACTCAAGTAACATAAAATGTTGAATGGAAAAGCATGTATGAGAATCCAACCGTCTTTGATCAAGCCAGACATTAAAGAGATTTGCAAAATTATAAAATGCTATTCTCCCTGAATTTATTTTATTTTAGAAATTATTTTAAAATAAATGATGTTTTAATTTTTAATATAGTAAATAGGAGATATAACCTAGATAATAAAACTTTTGGGGGCTATCCTGTACAACTGAGAAATAAATTTGTTTTTTTTTTATGTTTTTAGAGACAGTCTCACTTTACTGCCCTTGGTAGAGTGCAGTCACAGCAACCTCTTGGGCTTAGGCGATTCTCTTGCCTCAGCCTCCCGAGTAGCTGGGACTACAGGTGCCTGCCACAAAGGCCTGCTATGTTTTTGTTGCAGTTTGGCTGGGACTGGTTTCAAACCTGCCACCCTCGG
Organism: Galagoides demidoff; assembly: GCA_963574575.1. Lineage (NCBI taxonomy): Eukaryota > Metazoa > Chordata > Mammalia > Primates > Galagidae > Galagoides > Galagoides demidoff. Next base: position 16,064 of record CAUYQV010120658.1, read on the forward strand.
TATATGGGATAGGCGCCCTACCCACTGAGCCACAGGCACCACCCAAATTTGTTTTTGAAACAACAAAAAAACCCTCTGTAGGATTCTTAAGTTTTTGCAGTGTAAAGGGGTCCTAAGATCAAATCATTTGGAAGCTGCTGATCTAGGGAAATTGCCCTTCAGAATCATCTTTTGATTTTGTACACATTTATCCCTAAAGAACAGAATGCAAGAATGGGCATTTTGAGACAATCTGCTGGTTTTCCTCCTTTGCTGACAAGGTCATAATTTCCTTTTCCTTCTCAGAATCCACTTGTTCTTGTTTTTTTCTCATGTGGCCTCAAGCACAAGTACCAAGCTTTCAGTAACAGATTTTGGTTTCCGTGGTTGGGCTCATTGGCTTCTGACAGAATGGTACCCTGCTGAAGAAGTAGGGAGCAGACCCAGGTCAGAGGCCGGGGTCTTCACTGCAAGAAGTGGCTTCTTTTCAGAGAGAATATGGGACATTCTCAGCAGCTGCCAGAGTGTTTTTAGCTCCAGGGAACTCCTCTATCTTCCTGAAGTAGATGCAGCTCCCGGGAACTGAGCTGAGAAGAAACCAGATTTGGAAAGGGTCTAGACACCAGGCCTTTTTGCTGGGTAAGTTCCCAAGGGTATACCCTGAGACGCCCATTTCCCCATTTGGTGAAATTTCCATTTCGGAGGTTTCCAGACCTTCCTGCCCTGTGGCAGAGCATTTTGTTTGAATTTGTTAAATGGGAAGGGTTTACCTTCTAGCCCTGTAAGATATTTGGGGCACACAGTTCCAGGTGCCATTTGGGGTGGCATTTTGTCCTCTTGGAATTCCCGTTTGATAAGCCCTGACATGTTTTTTGTTGAGAATTCTCTGTAGTGTCTGTGTTTGCTTTTGTGGGTTCTGTTGCAACATAGAAAAAATTCCATCAAAAGTCTCTTTAATAGAATTTTGTCTGAATCATCAACTATACAGCTGCAAACCAATGTCTAAAGAGAACGGTTTTATCGTAATCCAATATATATGCTGGAGGGCGAGGAAAAATGGCTGTTAAATGAAACCAAAGTGTGACTTGAACTTACAGACTATCTCATGCCTGGAGTTTTAAAGTAATATCTACTGAAATTTTGCAGAAAAAGAAAATTGAAAGAAAAATATCTGAAGATTTTGATTACAGGGCTGGGTCACATCCATCTGGTGCATTTTAAGCCCCCCTTCTAATGCTGCCTCCTTCTGGGGGAACATGCCAGAATTACAGAATATAGACCTGGAGAAACCTCTAACCTGTGATCTATCCATGAAGTTCAGGGTTGGCTCCTGCGGCCATGCTGGGGTGTGGCTAATATGGACAAGGAGAGCCAGGGTCATGATTGAAGAGAAACTGCCCACTAACATTCTCTCCTCTAGATAGACTTAAATGGCTACAGGTAACAGGACAACTAAAGAACTGGCTTGTCCTCCAGAAGTAATCATGATAAACAAGTTTAACCTGAAAAAACTAAATTCTTCTGGCTAAGCTCTTAGGGTGGCTGAAAGAGAACTTTTAATTTGGAATCACTGCAAGATAAATGGTTTCTCCAAGTTATTTTATTAGAATGTCTGACTCGAAAGAACTACCAGGAATACATCTTAAAAACACTATACTATGGTTTATTCTTAACATGACACCTGCAGCTACTGGGTCCAGAGTTTGCACAAGAGGGTGAAAGGGTAAAGTTGGGGTAGGTAGGGCAGCACCAATCCAGATTGGTCTCCACACACAAAATCCCTACAACTGTACATGTTTCTAACTCTGGGTCAGCTATTCTCTACCCAAGAGTAAATGCCTCAGTATTCAATCTGAGTCACTGTCCGTCTCAGCTTCTTTCACATCCACACTGAATTTGTATTCCTGGTCACATCCCATGTAAGCATCACTCATGAAGTACAGAGTATAGTTGTGGGCACCAGTGGCTGGGGCCACAAAGTCCAGTTTCACCTATGGAAAACAGGCAGAAATCAGGACAAGCATGGATGTGAGTTCTCACCCTGCCCCACCTCCAGAACAAATGCTAGGGCCAGTAGACACACTCACCTTGGCTTTCTGCTGCAGGGTGAGTCTCTTGATGGAGATGAGACTATTGGACTTTGCATCTCCAATCACCACCCACCAGCCCTCTTCACGTTTCTGCAGTGATCAAAACCCAATAATTTAGCACATAAAACTTGAGAATAGTTACAATAACAACAAAAATCAGCTTTACAAAGTTTCTCTCCAAAATACAATTTGATATATGTAAGATTTTGAAATCTCAAAAGGCATCTCAATGGACTTAATTGAAGGGTGCTTAATTTTTAAGCAGATGAACTCATTTGTTGGTCCTGACTCATTTCCTTGTGCCAAGGAACCTTCTCCCACTTAAGTGTTTGCCACTAAAACCAAGATGTCACAATTACAAATCTAGTCTTTGGGGCTTGGCAGCTTGGAGCTCCTCAGAGACACTTCTCCGTACAAAGCATATATATCAGCCAAGAAAATCTTAACATGGAGCTGAACCTGCAGCAGGGAGGATGCAAAGCAGACCTAAGAAAGGCCTCTTCTGAAGCCTTGCCTCTTCTATTAAGCCCTCTGTTGGTCACTCCACTCTCACAAACACCCAGCATCTTGGTTTAAAGCACTCTCTCCTTAAAGCCTGAACAGCTTAGTTTACAGAATTAAATATGACAAGTTTATCTGGTTTCCGCTGTCAACCTTCAATTATTCTCCCACATAAAGAGAGTAAGATTTTCTTTCTGTGGGTAAATAAACAACCAGAAGCAAGTGGCAATAAGTAGCAATAAGAAAGGAGAAATGAAAAAAAGAAAAAGAAAGGAGAAATGAGAAAGGAGAGAGAAGAAACACCAACTAGAAAAGCCCAATGTCCTGGAGCCATTTACAGTTAAATCACTTTAGTCATAGACAGTACTACACAACTGGTATCTTTAATAATCAGTCATCTAAATTGTTCAAAATTAAAGAGAAAACCACCATCACAAAATAACCCACAGCCCCCAAATTAATTCTTGGCCTTCGGTTATCACTCTGAATTTTCCTCCCTCAGTGACAATGTGCTCTTGTACTCAGCATCTAGCTAGTGGACAGGGTGAGTTGACACCTAGTAGAGCCAGCTACCCAAATGTACCTGTGGGAAGAGAGGTGCAATAACAGGGCCTGTGACTTCCTCCTCTCGCTCCAGCTGCACCAGCACCACGACTGGCCCACCACTGCAGGAGAAAAGCAAGCAAAGCAGTACATCAGCACCATGGTGGTTCATAGCCCTTTGTGGTTTTTTTTTTTTTTTTTGAGACAGAGCCTCAAGCTGTCCCCCTGGGTAGAGTCCCATGGCATCATAGCTCACAGTAACCTCCAACTCCTAGGCTCAAGCAAGTCTCCCGCCTCCGCCTCCCAAGAAGCTGGGACCACAACGCCTGGCTATTTTTTTGGTTGCAGCCATCATTGTTGTTTGGCGGGACCGGGCTGAATTCGAACCCGCCACCTTAGTTGTATGTGGCTGGTGCCTCAGCCACTTGAGCCATAGGCGCCGAGCCTCACAGCACATTGTTAAGGTGCATCCAGCAGGGACCCTCTCTGACTCACCTGCGGATGCTGTCTTTTTCTACCACTTCATAAGATAGTTCAATATTAGGGTAGCGGTTACAGAAGCGGGCCACGTCTGCAATCTGGATGTCAGTCAGTTGAAGCAATGCATTCCGTTCCTCATCCTCCATCTCCATGATGTCAAAAACACTCTCTACTCCCTGCAGTAGGTATTCAAAAGCCAGGGAAGGGGAGGGAACACAGATGAACAGCAAATGACACTGGCTCTTTAGAGCTGCTAACTTATTTCCTACACTATCAAATCTGACAAAGACATACCTCCAAAAAGAACATGTCCCACAACTAGCAGCCTCTCTAGCATCTCAATATGGAAGTAGTTAAGAGGAAACAACTGAAAGCTTCCCTGTCTGAGAACTTAACCTCCCACAACCCATCCCTCATTCAGGGCACCCAGCTCTTAGGCTTACCATCTAACAGCCAGACCAATGCAGCTCACCTTATCTGTGCAACGTTTGATATGCTCTGAGGTGAAGTGTGGCAACTGTTTCAGGTATGAATCCTTGGACCACATAGCTTGGGTGACCATCTGGGCCAGTTCCATGGCTGCCAAAGCAGGGCTGAGCCACCCATTGCTGGAGAGCACATCCACACAGGCCTGGATGAGCCGGATTGCCTGGAAAGGAAAAGGAGTACAGGAGTTGAATTGAGTCTTCCTAGGCCCCACTAGTCCCTCCACCTCACACCCTACCCCCACACACACACATGTGCACACTCTACCTTACTAAGGATTTCCTCTGTATCTGACTGCAACTCAGCACTCAGCTGCATGCGGGATAGGTGAGCCTGCAGAAGCAGGTTGGTCTTGACGTGCGGATCATTGAACTTAGGGTTATTCAGCTTATGGGGGACCTTCTGAGCCAACTAGAAAGTGGAAGAAAAATAGCTGGTGATAAATAGGTGACACTACCTGAGACCAACTCAGGTAGGGCCAGATGCTCACAACCTTTCAATACCCAGAGGATTGGGTGTGGTGGGGGCTGGAGGTGTATATGCAGGAGGTATGGAGGTCAGGAGATATGTAAGGGATGCAGGTGACAGAGGTACTATGTGCTCTGGGCACACAGGCCAAGTTTCAACCCCAAGGATGTTCTCCTGAGGTCAATGTCCTCACCTGACGCAGGAGGTTGTCTTCATGGTGCCGGATGGGAATGTTCTCATACTCTGCAGCATTGGAGATGATCTCAATAAGCCCTCGCACCTTGGTCTTAGCATTCAGGGACATGCTGAAGAGCTCTGACAGGAGAGACAGAAATTTGAGAGGAGCCAAAAGCAGGCAGAAGAGGAGCAGGAGCTACCCTGCTCTTTACTGCAATGCCATCACTCTGACAAACACATGGGGCACTTGCAGTCCTGTCATCTCTCATCCCAGTAGGTTCCCAGAACCATGTGTAAGAGAAGACTCCACAAAGACACAGACACACTCTGCTGCTCACCAATGGTAGTATAGTTGATGTAATAGTAGGCAGCAATCATGCCCAGGTTCAGAGGTGCCACGTCCATCTCATCCTCAATGCTGATGCACTTAGACTGCTCTAGGTCACTCAGGGTCTGCTCCACCAGCTCCGACAAGTGGTCAGACAAGTGACGATGGGAGATGCCTGTAGAAGTGAGAGGTTAAGAGAGGAGTCAGACAGATGTCCAGCAAGGGCTCTGAAAACCATCAAAGGCTAATGTGTGCTCCAAAGTCCACTGACCTTGCAGGTTGTAATAATTGGGGTTCTGTGTCATACGGCGGTACAGAAAGGTCCAGGTGAGGTAGTCCACAGCATCCTGCTTGTTCTCAATGGTCTTAGTGACAATCTCAGCATTGAAGTGGTCATGCATACAGTGGTCCAAGTGAGACTCTACTGGCAATGGCTCATATAAGAACTTCTTAAAGAAATCCTGTGGATTAGGGGAGGGGAGGTAGTAATAAAGAGTCAGTGACAACATGGTCACAAAGAAGAGCCAAGGGCAAGCAAGAGGGAAAGGCCTCTGTGTGAGACACAAATTAAAGAAACCACAAACAAAGAAAGTGGCATCACTGATAACAATACACAGTGGGAATGGGGATATGCCAAGTCACGAAGGCAGAGTGGCTTCATGAGGGAAGATGATGGAACAAACCAGAAGGTGAAGACCTCAATACACAGAGTCAGCGGGCAGAAACAAAAACAAAAGGCAGCAAAATTCCAGGAGGTTGACCGGCTTATTAGAGAAGCTATGTGAAATAAACAGCAGCAGCTGACAGACTGAAAAAACTACTAGAGACAGCTATCAAAAGAAAAAGTGAAGGCTTAACCCATGCTCAGTGGTTAGGGCGCTGGCCACATATACTGGGGCTGGCAGACTGGAACCTGCCCTGAGCATGCTAAAACAACGATAACTACAACAACAAAAAAATAGCTGAACATTGTGTCGGGGGCCTGTAGTCCCAGTTACTTGGGAGGCTGAGGCAAGAGAATCACTTAAGCCCAAGATTTTGAGGTTGCTGTGAGCTGTAACACCACAGCACTCTACTGAGGACAACATAGTGAAACTGTCTCAAATAAAAAAAAAGAAAGAAAAGAAAAATTAAAGAATCTATTCTGAGGCTAAGGATATCGAGATGTCTCAAGAGTCCAGGACTTACCTTTTTGGAGCCCTGACACATGATAACGCAGCGCCCCTCGTCATCCTGCAGGGGGCGGTTGGCATGGCCCACCATCTGAAGCACATCGTAGATAGGGTAATCCACATAGCTGGTGACAGGAAAGGAGAAAAGGGTGCATCAGCACAGAAGCCATACTACAGAGACCCAACTCCCTGCAACATCAAAATAAAGGTAAATACAAACAGGGGGAGATATGGTGGAATTGTAGCAAAACTATAATTTGGGCATATCACCTTTTATGCTAAGGAACTAGTTTCACTCACATCATTTTAGTTTTCAAGTATAAGGGTCATGAATTTGTTGCTCAAGGTCCATGAACCAAAGCTACAAACCCATCTACTGACAAAAGCCAAATAATTCCTTTTTTTTTTTTTTTTGGCCAGGGCTAGGTTTGAACCCGCCACCTCTGGCATACAGCGCCAGTGCCCTACCCTACTTGGCACGCCCCAAGTAATTCCTTTTTAAAGGCTCAAATGTGTACATCAAGCTTTCCAAACTTAATAGCTGTATATTTCACAAGTTACCAAGTCGCCTTAACTCAAACCTTGAAGTACTGTCAGATGCTAAAAATGAACCCATAAATAAAACTCATTTTTCTTTTTTTTTTTTTTGGTAGAGACAGAGTCTTACTTTATTGCCCTCGGTAGAGTGCTGTGGCATCACATAGCTCACAGGAACCTCCAACTCCTGGGCCTAGGCAATTCTCCTGACTCAGCCTCCCAGGTAGCTGGGACCACAGGCGCCTGCCACAACACCTGGCTATTTTTTGATTGCAGTTTGGCCAGGGACCAGGTTTGAACCTGCCACTTTTGGTACATGGGCCTGGCCCCCTACCCACTGAGCCACAGGCACCCCCCATAAAACTCATTTTAAAACAATCTGCATTTTAGCAAAGGATTACTGAGTTAAATTAAATTATTTAACTCTTTCTGAGGAAGACTGAATCTTTTTTTTTTTTTTGAAACAGTCTCACTTTGTTGCCCTCAGTAGAGTGCTGTAGCATCACAGCTCACAGCAACCTCAAACTCTTGGGCTCTTGCCTCACCCTCCAGAGTAGCTGGGACTACAGGCACCCGCCACAATACCTGGCTGTTTTTAGAGACAGGGTCTTACTCTTGCTCAGGCTGATCTCAAACTCCTAAGCTCTAGCTATCCACCTGCCTTGGCCTCCCAGAGTGCTGGAATTACAGGTATGAGCCACCTTATCTGGCCCAAAGACTGAATCTTCTAACTTCCTGTCACTACACAGGTATTTGACTGTGACCAAATCCCTTTTCCTAATCTATAATAAAACTGGTTAACAACATCATCTCAAATGTTCCTCCTGGATGTAACTTCCTACTTCTCCAACCTAGAAAGACAATGACTAACAAGCAAATGTGACCCTAAGTGATAAGACTACAAACTCTCTGAAACACCGGGCTCTGGTGGATTCTCGGCCATATGTTTATTTCCCTAACATTTCTTCCTCTGTACGTGCAGATTTATGTTCACTTGAGGAGGGAGGTTTGCTTAATGCAGAGCACTGACTATATACTCACGCATGAATCTTGCCATTGTAGTACTGGGTGTCCATGATGATCACTAGGTGGGCAGCCACGTTCATGCCCCAGCAGAGACTCCGAGAAGCCACCACCACCTGGATAGCTCCTGAGCAGCAGAGGGGAGAGGAGGACTGAGGGCAGGGCTCTTTGGGTTAAAGCAGGTTCACCACGTCTTAGGCATGCAGGAGCTTACCCTGTGCTACATTTCAGAACTCAGAGCAAGCCTGGCTAGGAACAAGGGCTTACATGATTGAGAGCTAACACAACCCTAATACAACCCTCTGGGAACTATCTTAGAGGAAACAACATAACCTGGACCAGAACCCAAAGCACAGAAAAAGCAAGGCTTACACTACTGATGAGGGTCTGGGCCTCAGACTGGAAAGTGCTAATGGCCACTCAGCTGCAGGCTGGCAGCTCATAGCAGCAAAATCAAAATCACCCTGAGCATGGCCCAAACCAGGCATACTCAATGATAGTAAGGGTTCTAGCAGGACAATCTGTGATGAGGCTCTACTCAGTGGTGTCAAATAGTAAAATGCTGTGCTACAGGTCAACAAGGGACAGTGGTCAGCAAGAAAATGCCCAAGGGAGAACCAGAGATCTGCTGTGTGCTACACCTAATACCCCTGGGGAGCCTGGCATCTCTGGAGAATCAGGTCTAGGGCCAAAGGTCCTGGCTTCTAAAAAACCGGGTTCTGAAGTAACATAACCTTACATGTCTGCCTATTTTCTCATGTGGCAAGCAGGGATAGTATTTGTCCCACCCATATCACAAGGTTCTTGGGAGGATCAAATAATAGATAAATAATCCAAAGTGTTCTGAATATGTCCAGTATGTTATAGAGAAGTATTAAACACACGCATCCCAAGGTTTTTTGCTTGTTTGTTTGTTTTTTGAGACAGAGCCTCAAGCTATCGCCCTGGGTGAGTGCAATGGCATCACAGCTCACAGCAACCTCCAACTCCTGGGCTCAAACGATTCTCCTGCCTCTACCTCCCAAGTAGCTGGGACTACAGGGGCCTGCCACAACGCCTGGCTATTTTTTGGTTGCAGCCATAATTGTTGTTTGGCAGGCCCGGGCTGGATTCGAACCCACCAGCTCAGGTGTATGTGGCTGGCACCTTAGCTGCTTGAGCCACATCCCAAGGTTTAATACATGCCACTTGTTATCAGCCCTGGACATGATCTCTGTGCCATGGGGTTTTCTTACCTGAGCTAAAGAGCTGTTCTACCAGGCGTCGCTCCATGGGGCTGAGCCCCTCATGTAGGTAGCCCACCCCATTTAACAGTGTTTCCTTGAGAGTGCTGTCACTTAGCTTTTCCAGGTACGGGATGAGATCCTTCTCGGTGCAATGCAAGAACCTGTAGAGTGTGAGTGGGGCACTTCAGCTCAGAGTGGTTCCAATCCCTGGCAGACATCTCACTACCCTCATGAACAGAACATCCTCTGGGGTAAGCCGCCTTCACTTAACTGAACCCCCACTCTCTCAACCCCCAGAAGCCAGGCCTGCCCCACCTCTGCCGCTGGATGTCGGCTGCACATGTGGTGAGGATGTCAATGGCAGTGAGGCGGGTCTGCTTGCGAGACGGGACAAAGACAATGACAGGTTTCTTGGGCGAGTGCTTGGTGATAGCATGGTATACAGGCTTGGCCATGGAGAGCAGACGAGTTTGTGTATGGCTTATGTTGAAGCCCTGGAGACCAACGAAGAAGAAAAGACATGAAGATTATCAGACTTAAGTAACACAGGATGCATCTGAGGTCACACAGGGATGGGAAGAGTGGGTCCTACCTGGATGTGCAGCTCCAAGGGAACAGGGCGCACGTTAGGGTGGAAGTTGAAAGTGGATGTAGCACTGCAACCCAGCCAGTGGGCCACATCCTTAGCATTGGAGAGTGAGGAGCTAAGTGCCACAATGCGGATGGGCCGCTCAATCTGGGAGGAGATGTAGCGCATCCGGGAGCAGATCACTTCTAAGACAGGCTGGGAAAGAGGGAGGTGGGAGTCACTGTAGGGCCCAGGTCACCACCCTCTGCCCAGAGGATCTCTTTGTGAACAGCCCAACAACCTCGGAATGATCTCCTAATTAAGGGCTCTCCTGTCTTTGGTTCACCTCCTCCATAGCACCCAACTTCCAATAAGTAATGAGACATTCCAGAAGTATTACATAAAAATCCCACACTGTCTTTTTCAGAATAAGATGGCAAGCAGAATCCTCTGAGGAGAAGCCCCTAATCTCTGGCCTCAGATCCCAATGCCAAGGTTACTTTGTTAGGCCCAGCCCTTCATCTGTGCTGCTAGGTTCAGCCATACCCCATTTTCGCCCCCAATAAGGTGGACCTCATCCACCACAAAGAGGTTGATATTCTGGACATTCTTGCGCTGCTTCCACCGCCGGGAAAGTATGTCCCATTTCTCGGGGGTGCTGATGATAATGTTGCCTTTCCCCAGCAGCTTCAGGTCCGTGCTGGTCTCCCCTGTTAGGAGCACCACCTTTTTGTTGAGCCTGTCCTGGAACTTCTCATACCAGTCCATGTATACCTGGCAGGCAGCAAGAGGGAAGGCAGAAGGACATCAGGCCATGCCAGGCATCTTTCCTTTATGATACACCAAAAAAAGACTGTCAATTTGCAAATCTCAAGCTACTTTCTAATCCCACACCAGCCTTTAAGTGATGGGGAAGCTATACTTTAGTACAGAAACTGGGGAAATAACCCTGCAGATTCCAGAGCTTAGAAACCATTTATCCAAAGGAGGAAAAACCAAAAAACAAGAAACCCTTTATCTAGAATCACAGATGAAATGGCTCCTGGGAAAATTCACATGACACAGCATGACATCACACCTGCTCTGCAAGGGCCTCCATGGGAGTAATGTAGACACAGCGCCCCTCTGAATTCTGCAGCAGCATCCGCAGGATGGCAAACTCTGCACAGATAGTCTTCCCACTGCCCGTGGGGGCCCCCACAAACACGTTGTCATCACTGTTGTACACAGTGTTAAATACTGGAAACCAACAGAGAAGCAGTATGAATATCAAGCGGGGAGTAGACAGACAAGGACACAGACCACTCATCAAAACAGAGGACAATGTGAGAAATGAAGTCAGTTGTAGAGTGTAAATAGAGGCAATGGGACTATTTGCCAGCCTGTTTTATCTCTCCTCACTTTCTCCCACTCACTCAATAAATAAAGGGGAAGAGGCCAAGACCAAGAGTTGGGTCCCCTGGAGATGTATGGGATGACAACAAAAGCAAAAGAGGACAATGCCTTGCTAGGGCACAGAACAAAAGAGAACTGGATCCCATTCTTGCCCCTTCAACACTCTCCTGTATTTCTTAGTCTAATGTAGAAGGTAAAAGCCTAAGCCCGGGCATTAAGACTAGATTAAAATTCAAGTTCTAGTATTTATTAGCTGGTTAAACTGGGAACCTTTCTATGCTTCAGTTTCTTCACCTATAAAATGGAACATTAATAAAAATATCTCAAATAGTAAACTGCTCATAACACTGGTGGGAAGAATGAGAGAAAACACTGGTGATGCACTCAGCCAAGGACTTAGGACACAACCCATGCTCTGTGAAAGCAGTCATTACTTATAGTGAGGAGAGGAGGAGGCCTCAATACCACATCCAGTGGTTGGGCACTTGGGTATCAGGAACAGGTATCTAGCTTCCTGACCCCAAGAAATGACAATGTGCCACAGTAAGGCCTTGCTCTACTGCCTCTCCTCAGTGAGCCACGCAGAGTGGCAAAATAAATCTAACAGTAACTGAAGACTTCTGAGAAAGGAAACTGCCTAGTAGGTCCCAATAGTCGCCCCAATGAGCTCCCAGGCCTACCAAGCACTGGAGTGCTCCTACTTCCCTGCCTGCTGCAGGACACATCTGTCTCCAAGTAACTGATAAGGCCACCAAAGGAGTCACCTACCTGGGAATGAGAATACACACCTTGGGTCTGGATGGGATTGAAGAAAGGAAATTTATCTTGGTAAAGGCTCTCAAAGGCACTGTTTCTCAGAGCAGACACAGGCAAGGGCTGCAGGTCCAAAAGTTCGGTTGGAGGTGGGTACTTTTCTGGTAGGATCAAGTGCCGGAAGGAGACAGGCAGCTGGGTCTCACAAGCTGCCAGAAAAGAAACAGGAAAGGTACTAAGCTTTCTTCTCTTTACCTAACAGAGCCCCCGTTGCCCTCCATTAACACCACATGTACTGCTCTCCCCAACAAAGGCAAGCCCAGGACAAAGTACAAGACATTCTTTTACTGTTCTCAGAAACCCTAGAGAGGAGATACTCACAGAGCCAACGGTCAGACACCACTCGGATGAAGTACTGAGGGGGCAGCGGTTCAAAGACTGGCACGAAGAATGTAATGAGGTGCTCATCCTGAGCATACTTGGCCTTGAGGAGAAAATACTCATGGTGCAGAATCACCTCACTATCCACGTCCTCCACCAGAATCCAGAATGCCTCTGATGAACCATGGACCTGCCAACACAAGCACAGACAAAAAGAACATGAGCCAGCATGGACACTCGGCTCTCCAACCTTGCTCCCTCTGCCTGGCCAAGCTTGCCTTTTCATCCCACTGGAAATCTGGTGTGATGGTCAGCTCCACTTTCAGGGTGGAGCGCGTGATAGGCTGCAGGTGCACAGACAACTCCAACTTGGGAAACAGGTGGACATATTTGTGGATGGTCTTCCCCATCTTTGGCATGCGGATAAGCTCCCCTAGAAGGAAATGAGAGCACAAGAGCTGTAACCCAGACAGTCTGCTACAGCTGTAACCTGGCCTTTTTTGTGGGAAAGCAGAAGATTCTACTGTACTCAGTGGAGCCCAGAGGATTCCAAGTCCTGGAAAAGTGAATTCAGTGCACAAGGCCTAGGAACTAGAGAGTATGAAAGCATAGGAAGATACCTGGGCTGTAAGGACAAGAAGGACAAGGACTTCCCACACACCTATTTCATTATGATTCAGGTCATACAGACGCTCAAAGGGGAAATTTTTCTTTTCAATCTTCTTCACTACTTCTTCAGGGAGTTTGCGGAACTGGCGCAGAGGGCACATGGACTGCCACCTATCAAGGAAGGAGACAAAAGCTATTGGTCCCTTCCATAGGACTATAAAAAACTGCCCTCATCATGGCTTCCAAAAGTTTAGCCATGACCACACAAGACAGTCATTAAAGGCAGACATTTGGAACTGGGCCAGCAGTGAGGTCTGAGTGTCAACAGTGGCAACCACCCTCCCCTCACTCCCCAGCCCACTGCAAAAGACCCCCTCTTCTCAGCTTTCACCCAGGTTGATGCCATACTCAGGCATCAGGATGGAGATCAGATAAACCCTGAGGCTTTCCCCTCTGATGTGAGAATCCCCATTCATGGTGACCCAGCTCACTGGGCCTTACATGCGTTTGTCGATCATCTTGCAGAGGTTCAAGGTCTTGTCTGTAAGTTGTGCCCAACCTCGGTTCAGGACAATTTCAAAGATTGCACGCATCAGCCGGCCAGCCGACTAGGGAAAGAAACGCCATTCCCATTGTTAAGTCTCAACTATTTCTAAGCTTTCTAAAGCCACACATGGTTTCATTAGTTCAAGAAATGATGCAATCACCTTGCCAACTCAAAAGGAAAGTCCCCTCTGTCTTTGCTCCTTTCTCCCTTCTATAAAGTAGATGCTTACTAAATGCCTAACAGTCAGAAAAGGAGAAACAGATCATTGCATAACATTCTAGCCTAACATTCACTACATGATTTTTAAAAAGCTTTTGACTACATTTAGCATTTAGGCTTCTAGGAAGAATGAGGGCACCTGTGACCTGTCCTTAGAGGTAAAGACAAAAGTAGCTAAGAAGTCCCTTTTCCATTTCTGCGTTTAATATGAGCCCTGCAGTTACAGTACGAAGTCACTTCTCTGTTGGGAAGCAGACATTGCATTCTGTGGATCCCCCTGTCTCCTCAAGGATCTCCTTGTCTTACCTTGCCCATATGCTCAAGATCCCTCCAGCAAAGTGGCTGTGCCACACACGTTATCAACTAGTTCTGCCAACTAGGGCAGAACTAAGCATTCCTCCTACCTTACTTGTGTCCATTCAAGAGTGTACAGCACACAAAGAACTGTTAAATCCCTTCTCCCAGCCATAGCACAGTCAGCCCTTACCTGTGTTACATATACCATGTCAGCCATCAGTGCAAAGCCCTCCAATTTCAGCTGTGAGATGAAGGCTTGGAGAAGCACATTGATCTGTAAAGAAGCAAAGACAGCTATCAGGAGGACAATCACTGAATAGTCCAAGAAAATGAATTACATTTCTGCTCAGGGATCTATGCCAGGTTAAGATCTTCTACAGCTCTTAATTTATATAATTAAATAATTATTATTCTGTATAAAAAGAACATGTGAGAAGGATGCAGAAACTGAGAGAACTGAACAGCGTACCAAATGTAAACCCAAATTCGAGGTTCATCTTTCAGAAAATTATGAAAGAGATCTGATCTTTATCCTAAGCGCAGGAGATGGCCTCACCTTTGCGCTAGGTTCCTCAATGCTCTCCTTTACAGGGATGGGCACCCTCTCCAACAACTTCTGCAGCTCAAGCTTCTCCTCCTGCCATAAGGAGGAAATAGGTCAAGGAAAAGCCAAGTGTCCAGGGAGAGAAATCATCCAGCAACTGACAGTGAGCATCAACTCCCATCCCAGCACACCACCTAGGCGTACCTCTCTCACAGTGATGTTCTTAAACTCAGAGGACAACGAAAAGACTCTGAAAAGCTCAATCTCACTCAGGGTGGGCTTCAGTAGCTGGTTATAGGTCTGTACTGTATCATTGGTAATGTAGTAGTGGCTGGCAATCCGGCCCAGTTCTGTCACCTAGAGAGAAGGCAGACTTAATCCAATGCGTAATCCAACCCAGACTTAATCCAACCATGAATGGGCTCCAACCTCCAAAAGTGGACAGTAAGTTTCTGTTCTAATAGGACAACTGGACAAACTCATTGCAGTACAAGCACCTGTTACAGGCACATGAAGAATGATGCATGATAAACTGACCAGGAACAAGTTTCCACATAGAGAAGGCAGGTAAATTATCTACTTCAACTTGAGTTATGAAGAAGCTCCATTTCAGAAGTTTTTAAGTTCAATGGGTGCAGTCCATTTTCTATTCTATTATTCTAAGCAACACACGATTAGATAAGCAGTATTTACATTGGAAACAATTTGAAACATTTTCTCCTGTGCCTCCAACTTTTGCTAGAACTTTACCTCAAAACTCACACTTTACTCACCTGGAAGTTGCCCGTCTTCTTGTCATACTTGACCAGATTATTCTTATCCAGCATCAAGGCAGCAGTGTGAACCAGATCTAGTCGGCGCTGGTCCAGCAGGGGATCTCCCTTGAGGTCATCATGAGAGATACCATAGAGTGTTGGGGATCGGAGCATTCGAATGTACAGGTAGGCATAGCCCAGCCAGTTCACTGCATCCTACAAGAGATAGTTTATGGTTCTTAGCATAGAGAATTCCTGATGTCCAAATTAAAAGCTCCCATGGATTGCTGACAAATTAATTCTCAACTATAAGGATGTATATTTAGTCATTCTATTAAATATTGTCTGTAATATTTTATCATTAGAAAGACCAAGCATCCTTTCTAAGATCTCAGTATCAAGGGGAACTGTCAGGTAGACTCGAAAAGCTCATGCTAAACAAGATGCAGGTTCCAGGGTAGAGTCCTAGGCACTCCCAGCCCATAGCACCGTAACAGGGACCACCCACTCCTGGTACCTTAGTCTCTCCAGGAAAGGCACAAAACACCAAGGACAAAGCACTCCTCTACCTTTGCATTCTGGACATTCCCAAGCACAATTTCCGCATTGAGCATGTCTGGAAGCTTGGACACCATCTGGCTCTCAATAGGCAATTGCTGATTGAGGAGAGACAGGTAGTACTGCAGCTCCCCATGAGATGTGATGAGTATGCCTTCACCCTTGGTGTCATACTGGGGTCGTCCAGCACGTCCCAGCATCTAGGTCAGAGACAGTGAACCAAGAACACTGTAGTAAGAGAACTGCTGGTTTTAAACCAGGGATTCTATATTTTAGAACCTGGCCATTGATCTGCCATCTTCACAGCATCCTTGCATTTCAAGGCCCAGGACACTGGTCCTTGCTGAGAATAAACTTGAAGGCTCTGTACCTGCAGAATATCCAGGGCTCCCAGTTCTGTCCAGCGCCCCTTCTCTGGACTATAAACCTGGGTGCCTTTGATGATGACAGTATGTGCAGGAAGATTCACACCCCAAGCCAGAGTTGCTGTAGAAACTAAAACCTACAGAGGCAAGACAAGGTAATGGGCAGAACAGAGGTCAGCACCAGAGAGTAAATATCCCTGACTTCTCTGGGCAACTGGCCTCAGAGCTTCTAATAGGACTGGTGAGGGGGACAGAATTAGCGGGGAGGGGTCCCTAGTACTTGTCAATGTGACACGAGAATAAAGAAGAAAGGGTTCCTTTGGTTCCTCATCTATTCAAGAATATTTCAAGGTTCTAGACATCTAAGAGTCACAAGTATAGACCTAAATTAATCAACTTAGGGTCACTACCAAATTTAAAATATGGACTATCCTGAAAGAGAAAAGGAACAAGATCCTGACCTTATGAGGTATTGTTTAGAGTCTCTAACATCACTAAAGTGCTCACTTTGCCATACTCCTCAGACACTTTCCTAGATTCACCCACCTTCCCTCACACAGGGTGTGAAGAGGTGGCATGACGTTGTATTTATTGTATCCACCACAACCTTGTGACCTGAGGCAGTAAGGCCAGAAATAATAAAGTACCAGGAGCAAACATATGGCACGACCTTTGACATATTAGGTCTTCTGAAAGCTGCATCACCTGCTCCCCCAAAGGCTTTGCCCACCCTCACCTGAATATGTTTATCTGCAAATAGATCCTCCACAAGTGTTCGGTCAACTCTGGTCATGCCTGCGTGATGAATAGCAAAGCCATAAGGCAGAAGATCCTTCAGCTCCAAGTTCTGTGAAACAAAGACCAGGGGATAAGGCAAACGTTTCTGTGGAAGTCTCCTGGGTCTACAGAAACCTCTTCCATGAGACCCACCGCTCACCTACTCCATATAACCACATGTGATCAACCTTAACCCATGTGAAACAACACAACACCATGGTGCTGTCCTAGGACTCGTTTGGGACCTGTGATAGAGACAGTTTCCAGGTAGGAATGACAGAACCAAGCCAGCCCCTCCTCACCTTGCACTGCTCAGCCTCTGTCCGCAGGACTTCTGTGGAGGCTGAGCCTTCTCTCAGGAACAGACCCAGAGTGTCCTTCTCTAGGCACATGTCCCGGATGGCCCTGGCTGTCTTCCCGGTCTCCTTCCGGGAATGGACAAACACCAGCACCTAAGGAGAAGTCAGAGTTCACCAAAATCATGAGACAGCAGCCACTGGCACAATCCTAAGACACCCACAGCAGGAAGCAGAAGCTACACCATCATCACCAGAAGCCAAGGTCATGGACAGAAGAGCAATGGCAAGAATGGATACTGACTCAGAGAAAGCCTACACAGGCCTGGAAACACTAAGACCCTAAGGGAAGGAACTTACAAGTTCAGAGTCCTAGAGCTGAAAAATTTAATTAATTCTGGCACCCTATCTTTTTTTTTTTTTTGAGATGGAACCTCAAGCTATCCCCCTGGGTAGAGTGCCATGGCATCACAGCTCATAGCAACCTCCAACTCCTGGGCTCAAGCGAGTCTCCTGCTCCGGCCTCCCAAGTAGTTGGGACCACATGTGCCCGCCACAAGGCCCGGCCATTTTTTGGTTGCAGCCATCATTGTTGTTTGGCGGGCCCGACCCTATCTTTTTTTTTTTTTTTTTTTTGAGAGAGAGCCTCAAGCTGTCCCCCTGGGTAGAGTACTGTGGCATCACAGCTCACAGCAACCTCCAACTCCTGAGTTCAAGAGTCTCCTGCCTCTGCCTCCCAAGTAGCTGGGACTAGAGGCGCCCGCCACAACGCCTGGCTATTTTTTGGTTGTAGCCATTGTTGTTGTTTGGTGGCCTGGGCTGGCTTTGAACCCACCACCTTAGGTGTATGTGGTTGGCACCTTAGCCACTTGAGCCACAGGCACCGAGCCGTGGTACCCTATCTTGAAAAATAAGTTTAAATATACCATGAATGCAAAATCAGGACTCTCAACTAAAAATTTATATTTAAATACCTACAAGTCAAAGCCATATGAAGACATATCTGCAAAGTCACAGTTAAAAATACTGTACTGGGGCTCAGTGCCCGTGGCTCAGCGAGTAGAGCACTGGCCACATGCACCGAGGCTGGCAGGTTCAAGCCCAGCCCGGGCCTGCTTGATAACTGCAACCAAAAAATAGCCTGGTGTTGTGGCGGGTGCCTTTAGTCCCAGCTACTCAGGAGGCTAAGGCAAGAGAATCTCCCAAGTTTGAAGTTGCTGTGGGCTGTGACACCACAGCACTCTACCGAGGATGACATGGTGAGACTCAGTTTCAAAAAAAAAAAATACTGTACTAGGCCAGGAGCGGTGGCTCACACCTATAATCCTAGCACTCTGGGGGGCCAAGGTGGGTGGATTGCCTGATCTTAGGAGTTCAAGACCAGCCTGAACCAGAGCAAGATCTCATCTCTTAAAAAAAAGCTGGGCGCTATGGCAGCTGCCTGTACTCCCAGCTACCTGAGAGGCTGAGGCAAAATAATTGCTTAAGCCCAAGAGTTTGAGGTTGCCATGTGCTGGGATGCCACAGCACTCTACTGGGGGTGACAAAATGAGACTCTGTCTCAAAAAGAAAAAAAAAATTGTATCATTTTTAAAAGGACTTAGGAAATAAATCTGAGACTAGTCACATTGTAGGAAATAAAATACTCCTAGTATTTAGTGGCAAAAAAAGATTTGTCTCTTGACATAAATTCATATACTTCTTTTTATCATACAAAAAGAAATATATAACTAATCATTTTTCCTTTTTGTCTTAGTTAACAATAGACTTCACTATTCAATTTATTTATTTATTTATTTTTATTTTTTTTTTTTTTTGAGACGGAGCCTCAAGCTATCCCCCTGGGTAGAATGCCATGGCATCACAGCTCATAGCAACCTCCAACTCCTGGGCTCAAGCGAGTCTCCTGCCTCCGCCTCCCAAGTAGCTGGGACCACATGTGCCCGCCACAACGCCCGGC
>CAUYQV010120663.1:0-13639 GCA_963574575.1 Galagoides demidoff
TTGTGGCAGGTGCCTGTGGTCCCAGCTACTTGGGAGGTGGAGGCAGGAGACTCACTTGAGCCCAGGAGTTGGAGGTTGCTATGAGCTGTGATGCCATGGCACTCTACCCAGGGGGATAGCTTGAGGCTCTGTCTCAAAAATAAAAAATAAAAATAAAAATAAAATAAAATAAAATAGAGCTGTTATGAAATGAGACTTAGACTTTGCTTGGAAGTGTCTGAGAAGAGGCAGTTTGGTCTATGCCAAAAAAATCTGCAAAATAATAAACAGCATCCTGATTAGATTCCTTTATAATTTTTTTTAAGCCACACAATACTCAGAAAACTTGAAAAAGTGAGAAAAGAGAAAGACTCATCCTATTATCACTATAATAAATAACTCTTATTTCTCTATATTCCCTTCTAGTAGATTTCTCACAGGCTTGCATTTCTGTAGGATAACAATCATGTCATATATACCCTTCTGCCCTGCCCTTTTCAGTTTACATTATGACATATGCATTTTCTATCTTGCTTTCAAATCTTGATAATTATTCATTATCACAAAGGTAAATATTCTACCAAGTGCTATTCTTAAACATTCTCTTATTAGTGAACCCTTAGGTTGCCTTAACCACAGTGCTTTTAAAATGTTTTTCAAAAGAGAACATATTTGGTGTGTAGAAGCATAGCACTGTGCCATTTGAAGGGGATAGGTTTTCAGGCAATTGTCATCTGAAAAGAATCAAGAATAAAGCTATATAGATAATTATTTTTAAAATTTGTAATTAAATTTATATTATGACTTGAATTTGTTCTTGTCATGTTTTTGCACAGAAGGAAACTTTTTTGTAGTCAAGATAGAATGAGTTATTCCATGTTAAGACTGAAAATAATATCTGACTCACTTATTAAGTTTAGATGCTGGCTCGGCACCAGTAGCTCAAGCGGCTAAGGCACCAGCTACATACACCAGAGCTGGCCAGTTCAAATCCCACCCGGGTCTGCCAAACAACAGTGATAACTACAACCAAAAAAATAGCCAGGCATTGTGGCAGGCACTGGTAGTCTCAGCTACTTAGGAGGCTGAGGCAAGAGAATTGCTTAAGCCCAAGAGTTGGAGGTTGCTGTGAGCTGTGACACCATAGCACTTTACGCAGGGCGACAGCTTGAGGCTCTGTCTCCAAAAAAAAAAAAAAGTTTAGATGCTGTATGACTGAAGCTTCAGAGTATTTTTATTTTTGTTTATATATTTTTAATTTATTCCCATAGGTAGTAGGAAATAATTTACAATAAAAGCATACATAAATGTCAATTTTCAAAAGGGAAAAAATAAGACATAAAGAGGAATAAGGGAGAATATTATACTAAGTGGCAATATTTGATGTTGGTGGTGATGTTAGTAAACTCAGTTTAAGACACTAGCTGGGCACCGAGCACTAAGTGAAGTGCTTTAGTGATGTGTTGTATTTGATCTGCCCCTATACGGTAAGCTACTGTCATCTCCATTTTGTAGTACAGGAATCCAAAGTTTGGAGAGCTAATTAAGTTGGCCAAATTTAGAGAGCTAGACTGTGGCAGAGCTGGAGTTCAAAATCAGGTCTGTCTGACGTCTAGGTTATTAATCACTGTGTGCTATAATTGCCTCAGCTGATATTAAATTTGCTCTTGGACTTTTTAAAAAAAAAAATCAAAACCTTTTAATTCAGTAATTCTGGTAATGGTAAACTACTCCTGGAAATAGTTCTGAACACAGAAAAAGGCTGCCTAATTTAAATAGTGACCAATTGTAAACAATCTAATGTGTAACAATAGAGAAATGGTTGAGAATAATAGTCAACTATTATTCACTTGCCAAACTATGTTTTCTATTAAAAATGTATAATATGATGAAGAACTGCATATGATATAATAAGTGAAAAGGCTGAGTGAAATTACTGTGCTATCTGTACTAAATGTGTATTTAGTATATAAATAAATGTGTATAAGAAATAGATGGAAAATTAATGTCTCAAATGGTAACAATGAACAGTGACTGCCTTTGGATATTGAAAATATGGATGATTCCAAACTCTTCCCCCCACCTTGCCATAATAAAAGAATATTCTCTATATTGAGTACAAATTCCTTTTATAATGAAAAATATATAGATGATAAAAATAATGTTTTAAAGTTGGCTTTGAGTTTTTTTTTTTTTTTTTGAGACAGAGCCTCAAGCTATCCCCCTGAGTAGAGTGTCATGGCATCACACCTCATAGCAACCTCCAACTCCTGGGCTCAAGTGAGTCTCCTGCCTCCGCCTCCCAAGTAGCTGGGACCACAGGCGCCCGCCACAATGCCCGGCCATTTTTTGGTTGCAGCCATCATTGTTGTTTGGCGGGCCCAGGCTGGGGATTCGAACCTGCCACCTTAGGTGTACATGGCTGGCACCTTAGCCGATTGAGCCACAGGTGCCAAGCCTGGCTTTGAGTTTTTTAGCAGCCTAGTAACCTGTCAGTTTTTCTCTTTAGTTTATCGTGTTCTTTTTTTCATTCAATAATTATTTATAGAAGTCACACTAGTAATGTGCTAGGGGCTGTCACGGATTATTTACTACTCAATAAATAGAATTTACCTAGTAGAAAAGGCAGTTTTGTATCCCTCTTTTCACTTGGTATTATATTATGAGCATTTCTTATCTTACTAAAACTTCTCTATATATAGTTATGTGATATGATTATTGTGTCATTTATTTGATCTCAGTTGTATTTTGGTTTTATGATTAAACTATTCTCAATTTTTTATAATCTAAAGAATGTATACACATTCTCGCCCATGTCCATACTTAGTTCATAGAGCAGAACTTTAGAGTTAGAATTAAGATTCTTGGTGTACATATTACCAAATGCTTTCCAGAAAGATATACTTTTAATAATATAATGCTTATTAAAATGACTTTAGAAACCATAAAAGATAAGTACATCTTTTTTAATTGAGAAATTCATAAAGGAGAAAAAAGAGAGAAATCGTCTGTATTTCTAACGTATTAAAACAATCATTCTGTAGTTTTTCTGTTTGAAGAATATAGTTCTGGTCATATAATATAGTAAATCCTCTGAAAAGAATTTTTTTCATTATGATTAAATGGCTACTACTGTGCAGAAATATTTTTTGATCAGGTAGTTCAACTAAATAGTTTATAATAAACATTATAAAAGATGATGTCAAGAACAAACTACTGATACGTGCAGCAATTCAAATAAATCTTGGGGGAATCCAATTCCAGAGGATTAATACTACACGATTCCATTGCATAACATTATAGAAGTGACAACATTATGGGAATGGAAAGTGGATTTGTGGTTGCCCAGTTGGAAATGGAGTTGAGTGGAAGGGGGGATAGCCATGAAAGGGCTAAGTGGGTGATTTCCGTGATGGTGGGTATGTTCTCCACCTTGACTGTATCAGTATCCTGGTTGTGATACTGATACAGTGTCTCAGTAGCTTTATTGAGATGTTACCATTGAAGGGACCTGGCCAAAGGGTACCTGGCTTGCTCTGTGTTATTTCTCACAGTTGCACATGAATTCACATTACCTGAAAACCCAAAATTCCGAGGTTTTGAAACCTCTGGAAAAAAAAAGAGACAGTGTCATAAGTTCCATTTCTATGGAGTCCCATCAGTGTTTATGGAATAGTAAATTAGATTTGGAAGGGACCTTAGCTCCTCTTGTTAATGGCTTGTGACCTATGATCATTAACCTGTAAGATCCTAATGATAAGAATAGAGGTTTACAAATGATTTAAATATTTTTAAGTCTAAAAGAATATTGATGTTTGCCTCAACAAAGCTATCCTAAAAAACTCCCTAAATCTCAAGTTCCTTTCCTTCTATGTGGAATTATTTTACTTCTATTTGGTAATACCTTTTCTCACACTAATTATATCTTCTAGTTGACAATTTTTTTGACTTGGATTTAAAAAAGAAAAATATGAATTATTACTTATAAAAGCTATTTTATTGGCAAACAAAATCTTTTTTTTAGAGACAGAGTTTCCACTTTATTCCATGGTAGAGTGCCGTGGTGTCACACAGCCCACAGCAACCTCCAACTCTTGGGCTTAGGCGATTCTCTTGTCTCAGCCTCCCGAGTAGCTGGGACTGCAGGTGCCCACCACAATGCCCAGTTATTTTTTTGTTGCAGTTTGGCCAGGGCTGGGTTTGAAGCTGCCACCCTTGGTATATGGGGCCAGCGCCCTGCCCGCAGAGCCACAGGTGCTGCCCAAACAAAATCTTTTAACATGCAGTCTCTGTAGGGTGTTTAGTACTATCTAAGGACATCATAAATGCAGGATTTATGATGGCAAAAAAAAAGGAAAGAGGAGGGAGGGAGGAATATTGCCAGGCATTGCATTAAAGCTTTCAGAATGCTTATTTTAACAATTGTGGGATGTATATAGTATTTTATCTCTTTTAAAGGTGGGAAAACGGGCACGGAATGGTTAAATGAACTCAAATTTACTAAACTAATTCTGTAATTCAAATGTGCATGTTTTCTTCCTCCAAAGCTGGCATTTGTTCCTTCCTGCTTCTCACATCCTACCCTATATATGAAACTCTTCTCCTGAATTCCCAATAGTTTATCCTCTAGAGTGTCTAAACATTTAAAATCATACATCCTATTAGAAAAAAAAGTTTGAGCACAGTTCCCCAGTATACTTACATGTATTTATTAACTATTATGTATAACTTACTAATATATGCATTATAAAGCTTACTAAAAAAGAAATTTTAAATGTATGAGAAATATAAATAGAAGTCTCAGGTGATCCTGCATCCCAGCCCAGAGATTGTTGATATTCTTGAGGTGCAAGCTATGGAATTTATCTGTGCCTGGCATATTTTTAAATATATATTTTTGGGCTTCATCTTGAATCCAATCAGACTTTCTAGGCTTAGGGCACAAGAATCTGCATACCTAGCCTTTCTATAGTTTGAGAACCATTAATGTATTTTCTGCTTGAATAAGTACATGACACCTTTTCTTTGTATTTGGGAGTAATTATTACTTTTTTTGGACATTTTCTGGCTAAACATCACTAGTTCTTTTTTTTTTTTTTTTTTTTTTGGAGACAGAGCCTCAAGCTTTCCCCCTGGGTAGAGTGCTGCAACTCCTGGGCTCAAGCGAGTCTCCTGCCTCAGCCTCCCAAGTAGCTGGGACCACAGGCGCCCACCACAATGCCCAGCCATTTTTTGGTTACAGCCATCATTGTTGTTTGGCGGGCTCGGGCTGGATTCGAACCTGCCACCTTGGTGTATGTGGCTGGCATCTTAGCCACTTGAGTCACAGGCGCCGAGCCAACATCACTAGTTCTTGAAGTTGTTTTTTTGTTTGTTTTTTGTTTCTGAGACAGTCTCACTTTGTCACCCTAAGTAGAGTGCAGTGGTATTATAGCTCACAGCAACCTCAAATTCTTGTGGTCAAGTGATCCTCTTGCCTCAGCCTCCCAAGTAGGTGGAATTGTAGGCACCCTCCACAACACCTGGCTATTTTTCAGACACGGGGTCTTGATCTTGTTCAGGCTGGTCTCGAACTCCTGAACTCAGACAATCCGTTCCCCTCAGCCTCCCAAAGTGCTAGGATTACAGGAGTGAGCCACTGCCCCGGCATTGAAGTTTTGTGCATGACGATATCAAGACTTCCATATCAGCAGCTTTTTATCTCAACATTTTGTCTGCTTGAACCATACCTTTTTCTTATAATTGACTTTATCATTTCACATGTGGTTAACTTTTAATGGCATGATGAGAGCATCAAGAACTTCAGCCCTCCAATAGAAGGGATGGGCAAAATTTGGAGAGCGTTAAGAAATAACTCATTCTAAAATTGAAACCAGGAGAACGGAAGAAAATGGATATAATTAACCATCTGTGAAAATCACCCCAGAAAATAAGTCACTATAAAATGAGATTCTTAAAAAATGGTTGAGAGGAGTCTTCCAAAGCTTGGGCAGACCCAGATTTGCTCCCTAAAAGCATCTGATAGAGGGATCAATTTAGAGCTTAACCAATGTCCTATCTAATGCATCTTAACTCCTGGTTAAGATAATGGAGAACGAGAGATGCTTTGATGCTGATAAATATTGGGGAAAACAATATTTATCCCTGTCCTTAGCACTAGACAAGAAAAGGCTGATGTGATTCTTTGAGGACCCTTTCTTTTCCTTCATTTAAAGCCTGATAATAGACCAAGTAAAGGGCTGGGTAGGAGTGTACTGGAATTAAATATAACCCATCCTATTGTGTAGCAAGATAAAGAGTATTTGCTGAGTTTTCATCTGGAAAGAGTCCTGGAGTTAGCATCATAAGACGATCATTCGATGGCATCTATCTGCTCTTTTCCCCAATTGCAATCCTAGGCAGGTTGCCTAGCAGCTCTGAGCATGTTTCTCCATCTATAAAATGAGATGATAACGTTTACCATAAACCATTCATAGGGTTATTGAAAATCTGAAACAAAGTGTACGTAAAGAACCTTAGGCTCGGTGCCTGTGGCTCAAGAGGCTAAGGCACCAGCCATGTACACCTGAGCTGGCGGGTTCGAATCCAGCCCAGGCCCACCAAACAGTGACGGCTGCAACCAAAAAATAGCCGGGTATTGTGGCGGGCATCTGTAGTCACAGCTACTTGGGAGGTGGAGGCAGGAGACTCGCTTAAGCCTAGGAGTTAGAGGTTGCTGTGAGCTGTGATGCCATGGCGCTCTACCCAGGGTGACAGCTTGAGGCTCTGTCTCCAAAAAAAAAAAAAAAAGAATCTTAAACAATTTAAAGTGCTACGTGTGACATGATGAGAGTAGGTGGTTCTTGACAATAAGTAAGTTGGCTGTTCCTTTTATTCTTTTAGCATAGATGTTTTTGGCAACCTCTTTCTTCACAGCTAGTCCAACTCCAAACTTCATGGCAAATTATATTAAATTTGCTACATATTCCATGGGAAATAAAATATTGAACACAAAAGGTTCTAAGAATTGAGATGTTTGTTGCTACATTGTTCCAACAGCAGGAAAAAGGTTAAATAAATTTTAAGTCACCCATAAAATGAAATTATGTAACTGAGTAAATATTTATAAAGCATTTCTAATGATACTTTAAATATTAATGAAAAGCTTTTAATGATGTGTTTGTGTAATACTGCGTCTATGTGAAAATGCTTAGAAACATGCACACCAATACAGTGAGTGTTAAGAATGTATAATTTTTTTTCTAAAATATGCATACATTTATCTTAAAAACGTTCAATGATTCTAAACAGGTTAAGTTTTAGGGAGCAGAGTAACATTTAGAAAACTTGGTTTTCTTTGATGTCATTAGAATAAAGGATGACTTTTTGATTTATGTTATATGACATTCATGTAGAACTGTGTGTAATGGGGATATATGGCTTATACTTCCTAATTTGAGATGGACGGTATTTATGCAATCATCATTTGTAAATAATGAAGAGAATTTTAAGTCTGCAAATGATGAAGAAAGGGTGGCTTTCTGCAGCAGGGTGTTAACGGTGGTCCTTGTTCCCTCTGCTTCAGGTGCTGATCGTCTGCAGCACAGGCTTGGCTGGGATCATGCTGCTCAACTACCAGCAGGATTACACAGTATGGGTGCTGCCCCTCATCATCGTCTGCCTCTTTGCTTTCCTAGTCGCTCATTGCTTCCTGTCCATTTATGAAATGGTAGTGGATGTATTATTCTTGTGTTTTGCCGTTGATACAAAATACAATGATGGGAGCCCTGGTAGAGAATTCTATATGGATAAAGTGCTTATGGTAAGTACTCTGACTGCCCTCTACTGCTTTAGGGATAAAAATACTAATAAAAGTGTATTGCAGAGCATTCTCTATATTTAACTCACACTAAATGCAACTGAGTAATTCCAAATTAAACCAGTAACACTCGCTCACGAATGAGGTTATTCTTGGGAAAGTCAGGGAAAAAGGCCTTCCTGGGGCCTGGAGGAGACCATTTCAGATCCACTTAGCTAGAGCGTACTCATTACAAGTCCTAAATTCACACCATTCTCCCCTGCTGCCCCATCTCTGCAGAGTAGTTGGATTTGAATTGACTTTTTAAAACTAACTTCTAGTCCTTGAATTGGAATATTTGGCCACTGATGTTCTAAGTGCCTTTTCTAAAAATGAGACTTAACACAAAAAAGTCTTATTTCCCAGGTCCTAGTGCCTACCTTTTTTCATCCACCACTGTTCAAATGTTATTGCTGTTAACTCTAGTTAAAACTTTATCATCTGAAATATGCTAGGCCAAATTTAAAGCATTTTGTAATGAATACAGATCTATAATGATCACAGATAGTGGCTCATGATTGGTAGACTATGTTATTTTTCATTAATCAACATCTGACCTTAACACTGATACTACATTTATATTTTTTATGGTTTGGTAGTCTCTGAAACTTGCCTATATTAGGACATTGGTTAAAATGTTTACAAAATGGCTCGGCCTGTGGCTCAAGCAGCTAAGGTGCCAGCTACATACACCTAAGGTGGCGGGTTCGAATCCAGCCCGGACCCGCCAAACAACAATGATGGCTGCAACCAAAAAATAGCCTGGCACTGTGGCAGGCACCTGTGGTCCCAGCTACTTGGGAGGTAGAGGCAGGAGACTCACTTGAACCCAGGAGTTGGAGGTTGTTGTGAGCTGTGATGCCACAGCACTCTATCCAGGGGGACAGCTTGAGGCCCTGTCTCAAAAAAAAAAAAGTCGGCTCGGCGCCTGTGGCTCAATCGGCTAAGGCGCCAGCCACGTACACCTAAGGTGGCGGGTTCGAATCCCCAGCCCAGGCCCGCCAAACAACGATGGCTGCAACCAAAAAACGGCCGGGCATTGTGGCAGGTGCCTGTGGTCCCAGCTACTTGGGAGGCAGAGGCAGGAGACTCGCTTAAGCCCAGGAGTTGGAGGTTGCTATGAGCTGTGATGCCATGGCACTCAACCCAGGGGGATAGCTTGAGGCTCTGTATCAAAAAAAAAAAAAAAAGTTTACAAAATTAGAAAACCATATTAAAATGATTTGAGTACTCTTATCACCCATTAAAAATGCATTTTTTTTGGCCAGGACTGGGTTTGAACCCTCCACCGCTGGTGAATGGGGCCAGCACCCTACTCCTTTGAGCCACAGGCACCTCCCTAAAGATGTTTTAATAATGGTACTTTGCTAGCAAGCTGTGAAATATTCCTATTCCTAATGGGTAAAGGAGCACATTTTATCCAGTTAAATCTAAAACGAGTATATTAATAAATAAGCTAGATTTTTTTTTTTAATAACAAAAATTTTTCTTTTTTTTTTTTTTTTTGAGGCAGTGCCTCAAGCTGTCCCCCTGGGTAGAGTGCTATGGCATCACAGCTCACAGCAACCTCCAACTCCTGGGCTCAAGCGAGTTTCCTGCTTCCGCCTCCCAAGTAGCTGGGACCATAGGTGCCCGCCACAACGCCTGGCTATTTTTTGGTTGTAACCATCATTGTTGTTTGGCGGGCCCAGGCTAGATTCGAACCTGCCACCTTAAGTGTATGTGGCTGACGCCCTAGCCACCTGAGCCACAGGTGCTGAGCCAATAACAAAAATTTCTAAGCAGTTTAGCTGACCTATTTAATATTTATATCCCCTTTTTCTGAGAACATCAGCCAAATTTGTGATATTTTCTTAATGTCTAAATTAATTCTGTTTGTTTTCATAATGGCATTTAACATGAGCACTGCATCTCTTTTTGTGATTAAAGCATTTAGAAGAAGAGTTGTTTTTTTTTTTTAAGCCACTGATAGACAGCAGAATAAAAAAATACAGTTTTTTCATTTCATTTTCTCTGTAAGAATAGTGAGGCTATTTAATGGAGAAGTGCTCCATAAACTTTGGCAGAATAGACATGTTTCCTTTGAGGCGTTTTCCCATTTTAACTACTTCTAATCAAATGTTCTGGTTGATACATTCTGCCTTCCTGCTTTATGAAGTAAATCAAGGCCAGGTAGACTTTTCTTAAAAAAAACAGCTTATTTATGGTTTGGTAAAAAACAGTATTTTGTGCTTAGCAGTATCAATGCTTTCTTTGACCTTTTATGATTACTATAAAGTGGAGGCTTATGGAGTAACATGTTCTTATTGTTTCATTTAACCTTGATATGGAAAAAAAATAAAGCAACAAATAAGACGCTATTCTAAGTGTGGGCACATAGTCTTTTAAAAATGCTAGACATTTTCTCTTTCAGATAGAACTAACATTATCTCTTAGCGTCTTAGTGAGATTGTCAGAGTGAATGGATGAAAAGAAGACTCTTTTATCAACAGATTGCAATCCATTCCTACAAATGTAGCAGCTCTTATATTGTGATACTAAACTTTATTTATGCTGTTTTGAGGCCGTCCATGGGCCAAGATGGAGTCAAAAATGTAAATGTCCTTTAGAATTCATCTATTAACTAAAATCTGAAAGCGTCCCGAGAATTTATACGATTTGGTCCATATTTTGCAGGAATTTGTGGAGAACAGTAGGAGAGCAATGAAGGAAGCTGGTAAGGGAGGCGCTGCTGATGCCAGAGAGCTAAAGCCGATGGTAGGTGGCGATGAGGAGGTGGCTGCCCTCCCCGAGTTTCACTTTCACTTCCTCTCTCTCTCTGTCTTCACTGACTGCACTTCTTCGGGAGAAGCTTTTGTTATCTGTATCACGCAGGACGTGCTGCTCTTTCTGTTTGTGTGCTTACCCATCACTTGGATGGCAGAATTCTTGTCACAACTGAGACCACCTTCTGTAAAAGTAAGCTGAAAGGAACAGCATCTTCCTCGGTGCTCCTGGGGGCTGGGGGCTGATAGTTCCGTCCCTGAAGTAAAACCGATGTTTCCGTGTTGCCTTTCTGTCACTGTTCAGTCAGACTGAACATATGGGTATGCGCTTGGACTGATGGTTGGATTTCCATCCTTATGGAAGATCATAAGAGCCATTCCTTTCAACTTGCTGGAACTCACATGCTCCCCCCTTTGAAGATATTGTTCCGTTAACATTGCTGTCTTTTCCCCTTTGCTGACTTGTTCTTTTGTTGCCTATATTGTACTTTCTTTATTTCTTCAGCTGTTTTTTAGTAGCAAACAAGGCTGTTCCATCAACACGCTCATTTCCACCCAATGAGTCAGTCTGGTCTTCTCACCACATAATGTTGAGAAGGATAAATTACCTATGGTCAGTGGTTTTATATATATATATATAGAGAGAGAGAGAGAGAGAGAGAGAAAGGGATAGATAGATCTCCCCACTCCACTTTCATTTGCATAAAGCAACTTAATCAGCCTAAGAATCCTGAGTTGCTTTTTCTCCCTGTAGGATGACAACAGAGGCCTATAGCATATTTTGGCCTAATTCCTACCTGATTTTACACATGTATTGTTTTTTAAATACCATGCTTATTTCCAAATATCATATAATTGCCTATATCCTTCAAGAAGTAATTTTAAATAGTGTGCCACCTGATTATTTATGATGTCCAAAAGTGTGAGGTGGGGACTTGACTTTCTTCCTTACCCTTTAATAAATGGTTCGATTTACTAAGTTTTGAACCTAAGAAGTATATAGTATAAAACATGTTCATTTAAATATAAGAACAGGGAGGCACCTGTGGCTCAGTGAGTAGGGCACTGGCCCCATAGACCGAGGGTGACGGGTTCAAACCTGGCCCCAGCCAAACTGCAACTAAATAAATAAATAAATAAATAAAAGAACAAAGGAAGTAGGCTCACATGTGGGGGGCAGGAATGCTGTATGTGCGTATATACAAAATAATTACATATTCAACCTAAATTAAAGGCTCAGCAGAATACCTAAACAGATAAGCTTTTTCTTCTATTACCCTTTCCAGTGCCTATTTTGGTGTTGCTATTAATAGCATGAATGATTATAAAGTCAGATTTAATGTTTAGAGTCCCAAAGCACACAGGTCACTGTAGTCACAAATAAAGGAATGTGGAATATCCACGTAGTTCTTTACCGTACATGTGTATTCTGCAAAAGTAGATTGCGTGGGTACAGGGGAGCTCCCCAGCCACAGTCTTTGCCTGTTCCCCTCCCCTTCTTTCTGTGTCCCTCTGACTTCCGATAGGCTGAGGGGTATAGCAGTGAAGATTCTGCCAACCCAGTGGTCACAGAGAAATGAGGAAGACTTTCCTTCCTTCTACAGCTTGGTTGTCCTAATAGTTCAGGAAATAAAGATTCCAAGCTAAAATGTAAAAGGACATATAAAATTTTAAAATGTAAACCAGCCTATCCCCTCTTTTCTATGTTACTAGTGATTAAAGCTTCCATTAAATCATTCTTCAGTAATAAGCATTTAAGAAAAAAAGAAGTTATTATAATAGCTGGGTATGGTGGTGTACACCAGTAGTCACAGCTACTTGGGAGGTTGAGGCAAGAGGATTATTAGGCCAGGAATTTGTGGTTATAGTGAGCTATGATTGTACCACTGCACTATAGCCTGGGCCACAGAGCCAGACCCTGTCTCTTTAAAAAAAAAAAAAAAAGAAAGAAAGAAACTACAAAGAAAAGGAAGGAAATATATTTGAAGGAAAAATATTTGAAGGTTGAGTAGCTAATTTGGCCATGAATTGACAGTTATTTTCGGAGTGTTCTTTAGTGAATGATAGAGGAGCTGTGGTAGACCAGAATATAAATGTACCTGCCTTATCTAAACCCCTAACCCATAGGTAATAATCATAGGAGATTTAGGTTTTGCCCAAGTTATATGGTATTCTCCAGGAAGCCAAACTTTTAGAAAGAATTTTTTCCCTAGTAATAGTTATTTACCTCAATTCATTAAAATCTCCATTTATTTTTTGTTTTCATTTTATGTTCATCAGTTCATCGCTTGCAGATTATGGCAAAAACCCTCTTCTGTGTCCCAAAATACATCTTTTCTGTGTGTTGTTCTTCTGGTGCTTTGGACATTGTAGCATTAGGTTCCTAAGAGTGATGCTTTAAATGGTTAAAAAATGCCTGTATTCAAGCCCATCAATATACCCCTTCTTAATCTCTCTTTCACAGCCTGCATGATTAGAGTCAGCTCCTCCCACCACCTTTCCCTTCTATGTGTTTTTAAACAATTATCTGAGAAATTCCCTCTCTCCCCCTAAAAAATTTGGGGATCGATAGAATTTAGAATTGCTTATTATATTTGCTTCTTTTAATTAACATACTGTTACCTTAGATGAGAGTTCTGTAAAAGAGCATCAGGGCCTGGCTTGGCGCCTGCAGCTCAAGTGGCTAAGGTGCCAGCCACATACACCTAAGGTGGCAGGTTCGAATCCAGCCCGGGCCCGCCAAACAACAATGACGGCTGCAACCGAAAAAATAGCCAGGCATTGTGGTGGGTGCCTGTGGTCCCAGCTACTTGGGAGGCAGAGGCAGGAGACTCGCTTGAGCCCCGGCGTTGGTGGTTGCTGTGCGCTGTTATGCCACAGCACTCCACCCCGGGGGATACCTTGAGGCTCTGTCTAAAAAAAAAAAAAAAAAAAAGAGCATCAGGCCTATTTTGCAGTATCTCTAGAAACATTTCTGCTCTTTGAATAAACTGTCTTCCTCCTCCATGGTATATTTTAATGTAGGAGTTGTTTTTAGCCTATAAAACAATGTTAAGGA
>CAUYQV010120667.1:0-15168 GCA_963574575.1 Galagoides demidoff
ACTGAGAAAATGACATGAAGGCTGTGTTGATCAGTTTGATGGAAGTATGTCAGATTGCATGTGAAAACCCCACACTGTACCCCAGAAGTGTATTAATGTACATAGTTATCATTCAATAAAAAAATTAAAAAAAAAAAGAAATTAGATTAGTAATACTTATGGACATGTTAACTTTTTAATAAAAGTTTTAAAAATCGAAAAAAAAAAAAAACAAAAAAACACAGTATCACTTTTCCATGCAAATAAACAAACTAAACTGTGGATTAATTTAAGTATATTTTCTTTCTCTTGAAATAACCATGGCATATTTTCAGCTCACTTTCCTAATGAAATTAGCATACTTGGTTGTTACCAGGTAATTAATATGAAACTACTCTCTTTAAGGTGTCCAAAATGAAACATTTTGACAGCTTGCATTTTTCTGTTCAGCCACTAAGTAGAAAAAATAGTAAAAGCAAAGCTCAGCATTTAGTGGGAATAAGTGTCACTTTTTAATAGGTATCTGCATAATGTGCAAGGTATATATTATCTGTATATAATATATACAGGCAGGCAGGCAGAGACAGAGACTGTACCCAATATAAAATACAGGTGACAGATGTGCTGTATGAATTTGCTGTCATCAACATGTTTAAGGATTAAGATTTTGTGATAATGGGTCTATTCTGGGGACAGACCTTGGGATAAAGAATGATAATGAATACCAAGTCCTGATCATAATTTTGTGTTGGACAATTTCTAGGCTATAGGAACTGTCATTTAACCTGTCTGGATATGAGTTTTCTAATCTTTAAACCAAAAATTTGTAGTAAATTATTTGAGTATTGATTTAAGCAATATATGATTAGAATCCTAATTTTAGGTATTTTAATTCCATTATACAAGGTTTACACATTTCCAAATGTAAAATGGAACAAATTATAGCTAATAGCACTCAACATTTTGAAGCACAATAACGTCTTTTACCATTCAGAATTTGCCTCGGGTTTAGCAGTTACTCAAAAGACCATTCTAAATATCATTGATCACAAGACTATGAAAATGAACTTTGGATTAATGAAGACAGTTTTGATTAATCTAAAAAATCTTGCAACTCTTATTTTTAATGTGCAGTGGAGAGAGAACATTTTTACATAAATACAAATGTATCTTTAATAAATGGTAATTAATTTTCTATCTTTTCTCAAGCTATAGTCTGTATACTTGACTAGAAGGAAAATAATTCACTTTTATCCAATTAACCTTTTGCTGAGGATCAATGGGAACACAATCCTATTGGATGTGATATTTGCTGGAAGAGAGGCACAAACTGGACACTGCCCCGGGCATTGCCCACCGCCCATTTCTACTAAGTTGGTCCAAACACTAAGATGTAAATAGTGGTACATTTCATTTTCTGCCTGTTGAAAAAAATAGATGATAAACAATGTGCAGACACTTTGGATGTTATATTTTGCAGCATTACAGTTTTTCTTCTCTCATCAGATCTAGATCTTAAACACACTTTAAAACATTCAGGAAAAATAAGGAGAAAATCTTCATGACTTGAAGTTAGGGAATTATCTTTAAAATAGCCATCAAAAATACAAAGAAATGATAAATGCCTGAGGTGGTAGATACCCTAATTAACCTGAATTGATTAATTCACATTGTATGCCTGTTTCAAAACATGTATTGTATAAATATATATAACTGTTACATACCCATAACTGAACATGAAAAATACAAACCATGAACATAATCAATGAAAAGTTCTCCTTTGTTAACTAAAAGCTTTCACGTCAAATATGCGACCTAAAAATAATATCACCCAGTGGGTAACATTAATCAGTACCTAGAGTATGTCAAGAACTGTCCTGTATCAATAAGATCAACAATAACTGGATCTATAAAAAGGAGAAAACATATCAATTGACTTTTAAACAACAAAAAATAGGAAACTGAACAGAAAAGCAACACAACAGGGTACAGTTGTCTACTATCTGGGTAAAGGACACACTTCTCTATGTAACTTTGATTTAATCTATATAAATACATATTTGTAAACAAAACATGTATAACCCCTCACATTCTTGTTGTACCCCTACAACCTGAAAGTATAGACTCGGACCCCACTTAAGTGCAATCAATCAGAAATTTATTGACTCTGTGCAGGGGAGTGCTGCTCTGAGACAGTCTGTCCTAGTAGAGGCCAGGTTGCCTTATATAATTTTTGAGGAGGTATGCTACAGAAGCAAGACATGGCTGGCTTGCTCAGTGGGGTGGGGGAGGTTACAGCTTGGGAGTTACAATCCGGGTAAATTCCCACCATTGTTCACTAAGAACTTGAATTTGGGACTTTTTGTCCTTCCTTGTTCTGAAGCCTGTTCTTGGAATCACCTCTGAGGGGGAAAGAGGAGGAAGGAGGTGGACTGGGAACTTGTCCCATTCCCAGGGGTTGACTCTGGCAGGAAGGAGCAGGAGGGAGGCGGGCTGAGAACCTCCCATTCCCTGAGTAGGGGGCAGGCTGAGAAGTTGCCCATTTCATTCTGAAATTTAAAAAATCCCCCCAAAGAAAAGAAACAGGAAAAATTGCTTAGTATCACTAATATTAAAGACATGACATTGAATAGTACCGTGAGAAAGAAAAAAAGAATAATAAGCAATCTCATGTTTCACCATTCTTATATTTATATACACTTATGTGTATAGTGAAAACCTATAAATAGCAAACTTAAGGGTAAAGCAAAAAAAAATGATGTAGCTGTTCAACAATGCAAGTTTTAACAATTTTTACACTGTAATATTATTTACAAACAATTTATAAGCAAATGAAATAACATATATATCATATTTTTATACATACATATAAGTATAATCTAAAATGTGTCCATATATAGAAAGGACGGTATCTAAGGTAGTGTCTGCTTCTGAGGATGGATAAGCCACCACAGATGGTGGGGTTAGAAGGCAGTGCTCACTAATATGAGGAACATTTAGAATTTTCAGCTTAGTTGTGGTGACTGGGGGGGTCTTTGTTATATACCAATGACATAGTCATACCTGAAACACAGGTTGATATTAGAAAAAACATTTTATATCTGTTATAATGATTATATCTGTTATATATGTCAGGTAACCCATTATTAAGCTGGTAAGATGTAAAATATCAATACATATAATCACATGTAAAAATATATAAACTAATATCTGGTAAAAACATATGATATGGATAATTTCTCCTGCACAAATAATCAACACATTGAATCCCACAAAAGCACAAATGTATTCAGGATCTCTCTATATATAACTTAATTAAAAAAAAATTCAAGTCATCCTTAAAAAAAATAAAAATAAAATAAACATAATATCTAAAAGTAGAACAAGAAATATGCACAAATACATAGAGAAAACAAGACTAAAGTGATTGCATGAAACATAAAAATATCAAGGAAGAAATGTGACTTAGCACAAAACATTCCATCCTGTACAGGACCTACAAATAAAAAAACACCTTGCACCTTACATTTGTAGTTCAAACTACAAAATAATTTTATTATATGGAACTATTTTAAGATGAACATGGTATAATAAACAAAACATGAAATATATACAACAATTGCCACACATAGAACAATGAGACTAAAGATCCATTGTGTATACGGATGTAGATTAATTAAAAATGTAGCAGATTTGCATGTAAAGCCCAGGGACAATTCTGAATCTATGCATATATTCTTGTGTGTGTGTTTGTGTATGAGAATTCCCTACTTATAAAATTGTGTAGGGAAATTTGTTATATATAGTGAAATACAATAAAATAAATTTTCATTCTGTGTATCACACAGTTACCATATCGACTGCTTTGAAATTGTAAACTAATAATTCTCTCAGCAGTCATGACTTAAGTAAAAAGTAAGAAGAAAGAAGAAAAAGAACACAGGTGAGAAGCTTTACAACCGTAATTTAAGAATGCATATATTGATTACTAGTTTTTCCCACAGTAATTAAAGATCGAAACTATAAAACACAAGTTTTGTTACATATACACATATTAGAAAAATTGATGGTGCCATTGAAAAATAATATAATCAATTAATTAAAGAAAAACAAATTACTCTGACATGCAAATGATTATTCACTCTAATTTTTCCAAACACAGTAATATTTTTTCTTACATAAAATGTACATTAACATTTTTATGGATGTGGAAGAATTTCCTATGGCATATTTACTGATGACAGAGTAATCTATCTAGTATCGGTAAAAGAATATTTGACGCCATATTTACTGTTTATATATTAGAATTAGAATACTAGGAATTAAATGTAAGGAAAATTAAGATTTGTTGCAAAGTTTTATGGACAAAGATACTCACCCTCAGAACATTCTGAAATAAGAATACCCAAGAATGTAACTGTGAAGGATTTTTTTCCCCAACACATCCCATTTCTCTCCTTACGAGAATAGCACTCCATAAGCTATTTTTTTTCCTTGGGCCTATCACTTTTGAAATTAGCTATCATCCCATCCATTTTACAGTATATTTTATGGTCTTACAAAAGAGTATAAAATACACTGCAATGCAATTTTACATATTATCTGTATGATAAAATTTACTGCAATAGTAAGGACAACAAAATCTCCTAGCTGTTTTAACATCACACTTCAAAGTTTCCAGTTTTATGATGTTATAAGCAATGCTGCCATTACTTTTTGAGTATATATGTGTGTACAAATGTAGCTACATGAACTTGTTTTTTAATAACACACTTTTAAAATGTCATTTTTGCTAAGTTAATAGAGTAATATTTCATCTAAAGGAAGATAAAAACTTATTTTAATGAAGTTACCGTAAAGACTAATAAATGAGAAAAGTGCTTGGCATTTTGTTAATAAATAATCCAACAGCAACCAAGAGTGGTAAAACAGAAATGGACCTCCATATTATAAGAAGTACTGTACCCAAATTTCATTGGTTGATTTATGGGAACAATAAGTTTAATTCAGATTAAATAAAAAAATCAATGTATCTAAAAATTTTAAAATAGCCTTTTCAGAGGTCTTCTCCATGATGGAACCATCCTAAAATAAAGATAAAATTGGGATACAGGCATGTTTGAGATAATAAGTTTCCATTGCAAGGCATTAACATTTGAGCAGACTATATAGTTCTTAAATTCCTTTGCAGACTGTGAATTTGTACACAGTACTTGAAATAATGAGTTTTCTCATTCTCTTTTCTCATTAACTGGCTTTTAATAAGAAAAGCTTAATGGCATTGAGAAATTAAGATATTCACAAACCATTTGAAACATACCTCTACATTTCCATGAACGAGCCACTGTCTTGCCCAGAAAAATATTAGAAAGTTTTTGGTTCTCCATTAACCTATACCCTGTATACGTGTATAACATCCCCATAAAGAACTTCTTAGTGGCTGTAAATTTGGGCTCACAGCTTGAATCAAAACTCCAGCTGCTGCTCGTGGGTGAATGAATGGTCTTTCAAGCTTTCCTTGCTTCACAAACTATGAATATCAAAAATGTGTTTACAAAAATTATGTTGCACGGCTTAAATATATAATCGTGCATGCGCAGCCCATAGCACAATTCTTGACATCATAAAATGCTCCAGAAAATATTATAGTTTTATTTTCTTCAAAGGATTTTGTCACTGAATTAATAATCTACATGTATCATATAAATGCAAGGCAAAAAATTTTCCAAAATAAATATTTACAGAAATGTATGCACAGTATAAGAATTTTGTGTAATTTGCTCTTACATGTTCATTCCAAGGATTGGTCACTTAAGTAATGAGTAATGAAGGAGGTAAGAATTACATAGTGTTTAGAAGGTACTCACTCATTTAACTTTGGACAAATGTAATTCGTCAATGAGTTCAAGTTTATGTTCTTTGAAAAGTCCAGAACATAGTGTGATCAATTTTGGTTAAAGATGAAGTTATACATTTTATGTAATAACCAAAAAAGAGATACTTTTGATGTCTGATGAAATTGAAAGCTGTGTGTCTCTAAATAGAAAATGACCTTACCTGTCAGAAGAAATGAGTGGAGGATATAATCCTTGACTTCTGCTGAGAGTTTGAAAAGAATCAGTAAGTGCTTGATTTGTTGTCATCACGGGCATCAACCATCTGATTGACAACTAGTATTTACAGGAAATTGACATCTCAATGTCATGCTGAATAAAGGTGTTTTTGGAACTCGCATTTGGTTCTGTCTATTTTAATAAAAAATAATTTCAACAGCATTTCTGAAGAAACACATGGGGAAGAGTAAGTAACTGATTGAATCTACATTTTGAAAAATTTCACGGGTTAAAAAACATACAAATATGATCACTTATTAACATTCAATATACGTAAAAGCGAAGTCCTACATCCTGATGTCAAACAGTTAACTCAGTGCTTCAGGGAAAACATTTGTTGCTACAACTCTTGCATGGATTTTGCTTGAGGGTAAATTTCTTATGGTCATGAATGATATGGGCTGTTACAAAGTCGAAAGCCATTTTCAGCTATTATAATAAAAGTCTAGTGTAAAGTTCAAGGAGGGATTGAAAGATTATCCCTGAACTCTGCACTATTTTGTTTAACTCTTAGCAGCATATTTTAAGACAAATCCTGACAAGTTGTTGATGTCTGAAACATACGTTCAGATTGATGAAAGTTCTATTACCCATGTCATCTGGGTAGCATGTAAAATAACACTGAGATTGAGACCACAACCAGAGCTGTGGTAAGAAAGTCATTCCAGCAAGCCAGAAACATTATTACTTGTGAATAGTCAAGCAGCAGAATAGAAAACCCCGGATTAATCAGGTAAGTAGTCCTTGTGGTAGAAATTCAGTA
Organism: Galagoides demidoff; assembly: GCA_963574575.1. Taxonomy (NCBI): domain Eukaryota; kingdom Metazoa; phylum Chordata; class Mammalia; order Primates; family Galagidae; genus Galagoides; species Galagoides demidoff. The sequence continues at coordinate 6,856 of CAUYQV010120667.1, forward strand.
TCATAACAAAGAGCCACTGTCTTCAAGCCAAGCACGGTGAAACTATCAAGAGAAAGCAAAGTCTCACTCCTACAGGGACTGTTTTGCAGAGTGGTTAATATTTTTTTTGAGGCAGACACTCAGCAAAATGAACACTGTACACCCTTGCAAAGATTATGGATTAAACTGAATATCTAAGACTGGGTAGAAGCCTACAATTTAGAACTGAGGTACAAGATAGAGCTAGAACAATATTATCAAGGGTAAATAGATGAGTTTCTAATTTCTGTTTAAACAGAAACAAGGATTTATATCTGTTATAATAAATATGTGACAGCCGAACCACCAATCCATGGTCCTGCATCCTGGGCTGAAATCGTCATTTACTCAACACTCTTACCCACCGAAGAGGCAGGAACTCTGAGAATGATGTGTATTTTCAAATAAAACTCCAGGTCAAGATGAAACCTGGGGACTGGGTAGGTTGATTTCAAAGTAGGCTTCACAGATTAGAGATGAGACGAGATGTAAGCAAGTGGATAATCTGTACAACACACTCTTTTTGGAAGGGAGGTCTCAGCAAGAATTCATGAAGATGTTTTCCTTCTCCAAAATGATGGGGATAAAACTAAAATTCAGAATAAATGTGGCGGTTCAGAGTCTGGGCTCTGGAACCTGGTAAAACCCTACCCCATCAGTTATTGGATGTGGGAATTTAGCCAACTGCTCAGCCTCTCGATACCGTTCATTATTTATAACATAATGCAGGGATGCTGTGAGACATAATGCAGTCCTACATTTGAATTGCTGATAACAGTGCTTGGCACAATGCAAAAGCTCGAGAAATATATTATCATTATAAATGTTCAAGTATAATTTTAGAGACAGTTTTATGCAAGGCAAAGTAGTGAAGTATCATAGCATATGGCTGGAATGAGATTAATCTGGTTTAAATCCTGGCTCTGTCATTTATTAGTATGACAATTTTAGCCAATTTAATCTGTAGTCTCTTCATTTTTACAGAGAGAAAAATAATTCTACTTACCTCTTAATTTGTTGTTAGGTTCAAACACAACACACACACACACACATACACACACATGCAAAATTTGAAATAGAGAAGAATCGTGGCAAATGAAAGGTATTGTGACCATTGCTGTTATGAACTTCAAATAGTTCAGCATTTCATTGCTGCAGGGTGAATGAACTATAATCCTGGTATTATAAAAGTAAAATTTGATGTGAAATAATTGTTATTTGAAGTGGGATTCCTTGCCATATTTGCAAGGATACAGAACGATTGACATTATGAACAGTAATTTTTATGTTTTCATGTACTTTGGCCTCCATTCAAGGAGAAAATCAAGTCTGAACACTATTGGCTCCCCCAAATACACACACACACACACACACACACAGACACACATACTCTCACACAGTGGTAATCAATGACACGTGCATTTCCAAATGTCCAAACAGCAGCTTTATAGAAACGATTTTATGTCTGTCATTATTATTTAGGAATAGCTTTTCAAAAGTACCTAAAACATTTGGCTTTCTAAAATTTCCAGTGCAATATCTAAAGTTAAAACTATGTGAATAATGCACAATCAATGGAATGCTTTTAATTGCATTGTTTTCATTTTAATAACTTGAAGAACAGAATTTCATAACCTCTAGCCCTAGAAGAGTCTATCAAAATGTCAATGAAATGCCTCTTAAAACAGAGATAAACAAAGCACAGGTACCACACCACATGGGGCCTGATTCTGATAAAAAGTCAAAAGATTTAACAGGGCGTATTTGGATGAAACTTTATTTTACAATCTCGGTGATTTTTAGAAATATTAATGCAGTCTCAAGTCATAATTTTGGGGATGTGTTGAAAGACCCACAGTGGTAAAGCAAGAACAATCTACTTATGCATCAAATGTGTTTGCTTGGGAAAGGGGGCGGACAGGAAGCTACACAGACAGACCCCAAAATTATCAAATGGAAAATAGGATTTTGACTGAAGATTTGTAGAAAAGATCCTCAGACATGCAACAATCTGCTCAGAAGGTTCATACGTGCTTTCTCTTACAATAGCTATTAAAAATATTTCAAGAAAGTTGTGAGTCACTTGAGATATGGGCTTGAGGACTGCATAGCCACTTTAATTTTGTTTTTTTAGTTTGTCTGTATTTCTTATATGCTGATGATATGATCTTATACTTAGAAAACCTCAGAGTCGCTGGGTACTGTGGCTCACTCCAGTAATCCTAGCACTCTGGGAGGCGGAGAGGAGTGGCTTGCCTGAGCTCATAGGTTCGAGAACAGCCTGAGTGAGACCCCATCCCTAAAATAGCCAGGTGTTGTGGTGGGCAATTGTAGTCCCAGCTACTGGGGAGGCTGAGGCAAGAGAATCACTCAAACCCAGGAGGTTGAGGCTGCTGTGAGCTGTGACACCACAGCAGTCTACCAAGGGCACTAAAGTGAGACTGTCTCAAAAAAAAAAAAAGGAAGAAAAAAAGAAATAAAAATAAAAAAAGAACCCCCCCCCACAAGGCAGCTCCTGTGGCACAGGGGGTAGGGCACTGGCCCCATATACTGAGGGTGGCGGTTCAAACACAGCCCGACCAAACTGCAACAAAAAAATACCCAGGTGTTGAGGTGGATGCCTGTAGTTCCAGCTACTGGGGAGGCTGAGGCAAGAGAATCGCCTAAGCTCAAGAGCTGGAGGTTGCTGTGAACTGTGATGCCATACCACTCTAACAAGGGCAACAGAAAGAAACTCTGTCTCAAAAAAAAAAAAAAAGAAAGAAAGAAAGAAAAGAAAAGAAAAGAAAGGGAAATCCCAGAGGCTCAGCCATAAACTCCTGGAAGTCATCAGGAAATACAGTAATTCTCAGGGTGTAGAATAAATGTGCATCAGACGGTAGCCTTTGTATACGCCAATAACAGCCAAGTTGAGGAGCAAATAAAGGACACAATTCCCTTCACAGTAGCTTCAAAGAAAATGAAATATTTAGAAATATACCTAACAAAAGAGGTGAAAGATCTTTTCAAAGAGACTTATGACACCCTAAGAAAGAAAGTGCAGAAGACACTAAACAAACAGAAAATCATATCATGCTCTTGGCTGGGAAGAATCAACATGGTCAAAATGTCTATTTTACCCAAAGCAATCTACAGATTCAATGCAATCCCCATTAACATGCTAACATCATATTTTGAAGAACTGAAAAAAAAGTACTTCATTTTGCATGGAATCAGAAAAAAAAAAACATGTAGCTAAGGCTATGCTTATTAATAAAAACAAAATCAGGGCATTACCCTACCAGACTTCAGGCTATATTACAAATACCTAGTAATCAAAACAGTATGATAGTGGCACAAAAATTGACCCATAGACATATGGAACAAAATAGAAAACCAAGAGATTGAAACCGGTCTCTACTTGCCATCTGATCTTTGACAAACCAAACAAAAGCATACAACGGGGAAAAGAAACCCTAGTCAACCAATCACGCTGGAAGAACTGCATAGCCTCTGACTCCCTTGGAACATTAGTTGTGTGACTTTTAGGTAAAAATAAATGCAGGGATTCACATTTTTGTTGTTGTTGTTGTGACTCGTTTGTCCCAGCTTCTGCCTTTCCTATCACTGTTCTTTCTCTATATCCAAATATATATTTTTTAATTAATTTATTTTTTATTAAATCATAACTTTGTACATTGACGCATTTATGGGGTTCAGGGTGCTGCTTTGATATACAATGTGAAATGCTTACATTGAACTTAGTAACACATCCAATATATTCTTTTTTTTTTTTGAGACGGAGCCTCAAGCTATCCCCCTGGGTAGAGTGCCATGGCATCACAGCTCATAGCAACCTCCAACTCCTGGGCTCAAGCGAATCTCCTGCCTCCGCCTCCCAAGTAGCTGGGACCACAGGCACCCGCCACAACGCCCGGCCATCTTTTGGTTGCAGCCATCATTGTTGTCTGGCGGGCTGGGGCTGGGGATTCGAACCGCCACCCTAGGTGTACGTGGCTGGTGCCCCAGCCCATTGAGCCACAGGCGCCGAGCCTCAAATCTTACTTTTCAAGGTGTAGACCAAATCTGCCTTTTCCTTATATGCAGTCTTATTTAAATTTACTTGCTCCACAGTTATAATATTTCTCTCCTCTGGATTATTGAAATTCCGTAACCAAGAAAAGGGATAAATTTTGTCAGAGCACTTTTAATTCTTCCTTGAATTGTAGTTTTGTTTTGTTTTTTTTTTTTTTTAGAGACAGAGTCTCACTTTATTGCTCTTGGTAGAGTTCTGTGGCCTCACAGCTCACAGCAACCTCCTGCTCCTGGGCTTAGGCAATTCTCTTGCCTCAGCCTCCTGAGTAGCTGGGACCACAGGCATCCGCCATAATGCCCGGCTATTTTTTTGTTGCAGTTTGGCAAGGGCTGGGCTTGAACCCGCCACCCTCCATATATGGAGCTGGTTCCCTACTCACTGAGCCATAGGTGCTGCCCGAATTGTAGTTTTTTGAGTCTGTCTTTCCCACTATAACCTTTCGTTGTGGTAGCATCCATGTTCTATTCATCTTTGCTTCCTCCTTAGAATTTCAGAGACAGTAGATATGCTATAAATATTTGTTGAATTGAACTGAGTACGATAATACATGTTTTTCCCCCTGAGAGATGCGATAATGCTTTAGTTGAAATGAAAGATAATGGCCTGGTATTTTCCTTCAGGTGACATCCATTTTTCTCTTTCTTCTCTCCCTTTTTGTTCAGAGAAGGAAATAGCTGATGAGGAAGGGTCAGGAGATGGAGAGTCAGAGGGACTGGGTCTAGAGGAATCCGATGAGGATGACCTGAATGCTGCTGAGGAACAGGAGAGCGGTGACGAGGGGGAGAGCAGTGATGATGGGGAGAGCGATCTGGGCTGGAGGAAGCAGAGCAGAAGCCGCTCTGCAAAAACACCAGGCTTCAGTGTCCAGAGCATCAGTGACTTTGAGAAGTTTACTGAGGGAATGGATGACCTCGGGAGCAGTGAAGAGGAGGAAAATGAGGACAAGGAAGACGAAGAGGAGGAGAGTGGCATGGAAGAAGGGGAAAGTGAGGAATATATGGAGGCTGAGAGCGAGGAAGACAGAGCCGGAGGAGACAGGAACAGTGAAGACGATGGTGTAGTGATGACCTTCTCCAGTGTCAAAGTTTCCGAGGAAGTGGAAAAAGGAAGAGCTGTGAAGAACCAGATAGGTTTGTACATGACTTTGCCGACTGTCTGTTTTTCAGAGTGTCTGCATTTGGTCTACTTTTTGTTTGTTTTTGGCTGTCTCTCCTGTGTCCTTCCAATTAGTTTGTGACATGCCCCACTTACCTACTGGCCAAAAGCCCAGTTCCTCTATGCATAGCCAGCCATTTCTGCACTGAGCTGCTTAGCTGGTTCTGCTCTAGTACCTCCTGCAACTGTGAAAGATTGAAGAGTATTTTCTCCTCTCCCTAGGTTTTAGTACTCCTGCTCTCCTGTGGCAAATGTTTGCTTCAGAGATACTGAATTATTTCCTATAATGGAGTGTTTGTTTCCATGGCATACATCTGATAAAGCTGTGGTGCTTAGAGACTAGTATAGTTTCCTGTCTCTCCCCAACTCCTCACCCCTGAAAAACTATAATTGAGGGATGGGATTCTCTTTTCTTTGTCAGCACTGTGGGACCAGCTCTTGGAAGGAAGGATTAAACTACAGAAAGCTCTGTTGACCACCAATCAACTTCCTCAACCAGACGTTTTTCCAGTTTTCAAGGACAGAGGTGGCCCAGAATTTGCCAGTGCCCTAAAAAATAGTAAGAATATTTATTCCATTTTGGGTTACTTAGAACTACTTTTGTCAAATGAAGATAGGTTTGACTGAAATGGATTGTGTGCTTGAGCTGCATCTATTCTGCTTTCTTACCTGTCTTTCTTTACTCCTTCTGTGTAACTTTCTGAGTTAACTTCTTTAAAGCTCAGGGAACAGACTTGAAAACCCACTGGTATGGACAAAATGGGAAGAATGAAGGAGTAAACTCAATTCATTTAAGTTGGTTGTATCGTGCGCTTAAAAGATGGCCTGCCTTTGTTTGGGAAGTTTGTAGAACAACTTGTTAAAATGATCTTTCTTGGGGTGGCATAGGAGGAGGAACAAGTTTTGGAAGAGAGAAGGAATTTGGAGATTATTTGATTTCCCAATCACCTCATTTTATAGGTGGGAGAAGTGAAGCCCACAATAACTTGCCCAAAGTTACAGAGCTTGTTCATGTATGGCAGAGACAAAACTCCAGCTTCCTTTCCTTGTGATCTAGTAATGTTCCTTTTGTACCATTGCCTCCTGGGTGCCCAGTTGCACTGAAGGACTGGGGCAGAGGAAGTTTGGGATGAGTGCATGGTGCTTGGAATCACTGTTTCTTATTTGCATGCTGATTTAGTGTTTTCTTTAGCTCTTTAAAACTTATAGTATCATGGACTTAAGAGTTGGAAGGGGCTCGGCGCCTGTGGCTCAATCGGCTAAGGCGCCAGCCACATACACCTAAGGTGGCAGGTTCGAATCCCCAGCCCAGGCCCGCCAAAACAACAATGATGGCTGCAACCAAAAAATGGCTGGGCGTTGTGGCGGGCACCTGTGGTCCCAGCTACTTGGGAGGCTTGAGCCCAGGAGTTGGAGGTTGCTATGAGCTGTTATGCCATGACACTCTACCCAGGGGGATAGCTTGAGGCTCCGTCTCAAAAAAAAAAAAAAAAAAGAGTTGGAAGGGACCTAAGGGAGGACATTTAATTTGGCATCTGCTTCTTGGTAGAACCACCTTAAACCATTTAAGATAAATGAACAGGGTTTATGGGGTAGGGAATTCATTGAACACATCTTGTAGAAGAGTACCTGTTTTAGTTAGGAATGTGACTTCCTAGAGTCCAGTTTTTTAGGTTTTGTGTACTGCTGCCATACTTGAAGACTGTTTCATGTGTAAAAAGTCTGCAGTCCTTCCAGGAACCTTGAATAATCTGTGAGTTTGTGTCTTTCTTTTTTATTCCCTCCCCCATCTTTGCCTCCTTCCTCCCTTAAATAGATGATAGATTGATGGCTTTCAATTTTTTTTTTTTTTTGGAGATTTTTGGAGCATTTCTCTGCTATTTTTAATGCCCTAGTACCCTAATTCCTGGTATGCCTTTGGAATGAGACTTAGACTGCTCTAGATTAAATGTCTTTAATGTTTCACAATAAAGCCTTTTCTGTTTTATTTATTATTCTTGCTCACATGTTTTCAATTTTTTTTAATTCGTCATAAAATATAAATTTTAAGGGTTAGTGTCCAGTATATATAATAGACACATTTTTATTCTTGGATACCACTTAAATTCTTTAGCCATTATAATATTTAAATTTTACTTTGTTCTGGCCAGATGAGGTGGCTCATGCCTATAATCATAGCACTCTGGGAGGCTGAAGCTGGTGGATTGGGTGCTTTGCTTGAGCTCAGGCATTTGAGACCAGCCTGAGCAAGACCCTGTCTCTACTAAAAATAGAAACATTATTCCATTTACTGGGGAAGCAGAGACCTAAGAATTGCTTGAGCCCAAGAGTTTGAGGTTGCTGTGAGCTATGAGCTATGACGACACTGTGGCACTCAACTCCCGGGTGACCAAGTGAGACTCTGTCTCAGAAAAAAGTTATTTTGTTATGATCTTTTAAACCCTTTTTGTGTTTAACTGATTGATTACCTCTTTGCCTCATTGGTGAACTTCAGTTAATCTGACAGGTGTCTATTAATCCAACAGAGTGTTTTGTGGTGAAGGAGGAAGAAGAAAGGAAGGTTTGTTAGATATCACATATTCTAAGATGAGAGGACAGTGAGTTCTCTAATAACTAGAATTTCTGTGCATGTGAATCAATGTGCATGTGAATTGTAGCTAATTCTCATTTATTTTAGTTATTCTTTATTTCATTTATTTTGGCAGCATGACACAATATATTGTACACATATACATCCCTGTCTTAGTAAATGGAGTATAATTAAAGTTGAATACCAATGGCAGGGGTGGAGGTGTTAGGGATAGTTACTTTTTGTATATTTCTTTCTTTCTTTTTTTTTTTTTTTTTGAGACAGAGCCTCAAGCTATCCCCCTGGTTAGAGTGCCATGGCATCACAGCTCATAGCAACCTCCAACTCCTGGGCTCAAGCGAGTCTCCTGCCTCAGCCTCCCAAGTAGCTGGGACCACAGGCGCCCGCCACAGCGCCAGCCATTTTTTGGTTGCAGCCATCATTGTTGTTTGGCGGGCCTGGGCTGGGGATTCGAACCCGCCACCTTAGGTGTACG
>CAUYQV010120671.1:0-20690 GCA_963574575.1 Galagoides demidoff
AATATTTTCATCAAACTGGTTAACATAGACTTTGTGTCATTTACTTAGTTATTGTGTTAACACATTTATACTCTAGTTCTAGAAAAGTTCACTTGTACCCTTGTTAGACAGACCATAAGTTCATGCGATCTTCCTGCCTCAGCCTCCAAGTAGCTGGGAGTAAAGGTGCCTGTAATTTTTCTGTTTTTAGTAGAGATGGCCTCTTACATTGCTCAGGCTGGTCTCAAACTTCTGGGCTCAAGTGATCCTTCTGGCTCAGCTTCCCAGAGTGCGAGGTTTGTAGGCATGAGCCACTGCATCCAGCCCCTGTTTATTTTTTCAACCATTTAAAATGAATGGGAGGGTAAAAGGAAAGTTTCTTTCCACTCTCTTAAATTTTGGTCATTTGAGTGTCTGGAATAAAGTGACAATAGACATATTAACAGGGAAAAAAAGCATACGAATTTATTATGTGTATGCATCAAAGTTTCATAAAATATCAGACTCAAAAAAGGACCAGATGGTTGAAGCTTAAATAGCATTTTGAGCCACAGAAAGAGACAGGGGCTAGGAGCTTCTCTCCCAAGCTATGGAAAGGCGAGGGGAGGAAATGCATGATGAACACAGGTTATCTTATCATACAAATCAAGCATTTCAGGTAGCAGCACTCAGAAACATAGGTGAAAAGTCTGTTTGGATGTGGTGCGTCTGGGACAAAGGAAATCTTAGCCTCTTCTGCAATAGGAGTTAATCTTCCTTGGTTAACATCAACTTCAGACAATCACATTTCTTCTGAAAGATCTTCCTTTCGTCAGGTAAGGAAAACTTCAGAGAAAATTCCTCCCAGAGCATGCAGAGACAGAGGGGTGGAGGAAAGTCAGAGAGACGTTGGTCCTGAAGCTGCTTCTTTACTTCAAAATACTCAGCATGTCAAAGCACCCTACTTTGCGGTATTATTTCGAGGTTCCCCAATAGTACAAACCCTTCTTAACTCCTGGGCAGTACAAAATCACTGCACTTGTTTGGCACTGGTTTGCCTACTTTTGTTGTAAACAACACAGTGCAGTAGACAGACAGTGATTTGCTCATTTTGCAGATGAGCAAATAGTGACTTGGAATGTTTACCGACGCTCACAAAACTAGTAAATAGCATGGCTGGGATTATACCCATGTTTATCTGGCTTTAAAACCTACGCCCCTTCCAAATAGCCATACAGGGGAATGTGTAAACATTTGTAAAGACAGATGGGTTTTCCAGAAGAAAATGTCATCTGAAGGAGAGAGTTTTTCCAGGCCCTGCCAGGATTATGTGCCTTGAAGTTAGGCACTTCCTTCCCACCTGATGCCATAATAATGTACTTCAAGTAAGCCAAGGACCCATTTAGGAAACTGTAAGTGAGCTCTTGAAAGAATGAGGCGGTATCTAGTTGGGACTTATTTTACTTCAAGTAAAAGTGGTCTTGCCCCTTGGCTTTAGTAAAAGCCAAATTCTTTGTGTTCAAAGGGAATAGAAGTAGAAATATTCAATATTTTAACTTTGAAAATAAAGATTTGGGGAGGTTTTCAACAGTGTTTCCATTCCCTGTTCTATATAAATGATGTTGTGTTTGTTTCTTTAAAGAAACAGCTCAGAGGCCCGGGTTGCCATCCAAAGGATAAACATTAAATGCAATGTATTAGTCATGAATGGCAACAAATCTGCCCCCACTCGCTGAGTCATGGACTCAAAAACAAGACAGACTGCAATTGGAGCTGACAAGGACGGCCTTTTAGAAAGGTGTCTTGTAAATTGAGCGTGAAAAGTGGGATTACTGAGCGGCCTATAAGTTCATTGGTTCTCAGTAGTTGGGGTTTGAAGAAACTCAGTAGAGACAGAGTCATTGAGCATACATTAATCATTGCTTCTCTGTGCTGATTTCCCAGGGCTTTCCAAGCTTATTACAAAGCTAGCTGTGAAATTCTAATTTTTCATTACAACCCTGAGAGGTGTGTGTTGTTCCAACTTTATAGATGATGAAATTGAGGCTCAGCAAGATTAAAAATTTTCATGGTCATTCAGTTATAGGTAGTGGTGCTGCATGTAAACTCAGGTCTTTATATTTTAGTTTTTTTACAGTTATATTTTATTTTTAATTGACAAATACTTATATATATGTACTTGGTACAATGTGATGTTTTGATACATGTATTCATTGTGGAAGGATGAAATTAGGGCAATTAACATATCTAATCACCTCAAATATTTGTCCTTTCTTTGTGATGAGGGTACTAATAAAATTTTCTCATTTATCTATTTTGAAATGTATAATACATTATTAATAATTGTCACCTTGCTGTGCAATAGAACACCAAAACTTATTTCACCTATTTAATTATTTTTTTTTTTTTTTGAGACAGAGTCTCACTATGTCTCCCTCAGTAGAGTGCTGTGTTGTCACAGCTTACAGCAACCTCAAACTCTTGGGCTTAAGTGATTCTCTTGCTTCAGCCTCCCAAGTGGGAACTAAAGGTACCTGCCACAAGGCCTAGTTACTTTTAGACATGGGGTCTTGCTGTGCCTCAGGCTGGTCTCAGATCTATGAGCTCTGGCAATCCACCCACCTTTGGCCTCCCAGGAGTTCTAGGATTACAGGTGTGAGCCACTGTACATGGCATCTAGACTGGTATTTCTAAAGCGGACCAAAAGAGCAAATGCTGGCCATTTAAGTATGTCCTCTGCTTGTCAGCAACTGACTGATTCCATGCTGGCATGGAGCAGGCCCATTATGCTATTAACCATTGTCTTCACAGAGCCCAACACTGTGCATAGTGGGCATGCAAAAAATTATACTGAATGGTTGATTGAAACTCCAAAATTAAAAACTCATTTTCCCAAGACAAATTATATTGTAATCTTTTTACTAGTTATACATTAGACCACATTTTAAAAATTAATTCATCTGTTGATGGGCACTTAAAGCCATATCTTAGCTTTTGGGAATAATATTGCAGTGAACGTAGGAATGAAGACATCTCTTTGGCATACTGATTAGTTTCTTTGAATAGTAGTGGGATTACTGGATCATATGGTAGATAGTTCTAATTTTTTGAGCCTCTTCAATAACATTTTCTGTAATAAATTTACTACTTTACATTCTCACCAACAGTGTCCAAGGGTTCTCTTTTCTCAACATCTTTCTTAACACTTCTTATCTTTGATCCTTTTGATAATGTCCAATGTATCAGGTATGAAGTGGTATCTCATTGTGGTTTTAATTTGTATTTCTCTGATGGTTAGAGATATGGAGCATTTTTTTCATATATAGGTTGGCAATTTGTATATCTTCTTTTGAGAAATGTCTATAACAACCCTGAATAGGCAAAGCAATCTTGATAAAAAAGAACTAAGCTAGAGACATCACACCACCTGACTTAAAAATACATTACAAAGTTATAGGAATCAAAACAGCATGGCACTAGTGTAAAAATAGACACATCAACCAATGAGAAAATCCAGATATAAACCCACATTTCAATGTTCAATTGATTTTTGAAAAGGATACCAAGAATATACAATGGGGGAAGTACAGTTGCTTCAATAAATGGTATTGAGAAATCTGGATACCCACATACATAAGAAGGAAAATGGACCCTTATCTCTTCTATGAGAATCAACTTCATATGAATTCAAGTCTTAAATGTAAGACTTGAAACTATAAAACTATTAGAAGAAAAGATAGGGGAAAAGCTCTATGATGATGGTTTATGCATAGATTTCTTGGCTATGACCCCAAAACACAGACAATTAATTAAAAAATAGACAAGGGGAATTGCATCCAACTGAAAAAATTCTGTAAAGCCAAGGAAACAAAAGAGTGAAGAGACGACCCATGGATTTGGAGAAACTATTTATAAATCATATGTCAGATAAGTCACTAATATTCAAAATATACAAGGAACTTAACAGAAAATAAATAAAACTCAATAAAACAAAAGCCCTCTTTAAAATGGACAAAGGACTTGAATAGACATTTATCAAAAGAAGACAAACTTGAGTCTTTAACTCAAAGCTCTTCCCCCTTTCACTATAATATACCACTGCTTATTCTACTTAACAACAACCCACAGGGTTGTGCCCGAAGTGTGCAAAGGGCATTTCCTTGACTGCTTTAGCATAACTTTCCTTGTGAGATAGATTTTACATTTGTAGTTGGACTGAAAGCACAATCACAAGTGTTGAATTTGTGGTCTTTGCATTCTTTGAGAATACTTGGGAAGTGGCAAAGATTTTTGAATTTGAATGTCAGATGTTAAGCTACTAGAAAACTATTCAGAAAACGGAATTTTTCTCCCTCTTCTGCTATTGAGGCTTGATGACTAATTGTACTGAAAGAGAAGAAGTGGGTTGATTTTTCAGTTAACCTGATTAAACAGAACATTTCACATATAAAGGTTGTCAAAGTGCAACCTCCAAAGATTATTTGCTGTGAGGGTAGAACTTGCTTTAAGATGGAAGCTTTATAAAGTTCTTGTAAATGAAACATTTAGAGTAAATTTCTGAAGTCTTCTGAAGGCAGTAAAGAGATTAAATAGCATGCTTTGTTGGACATGAGGAATACGATTGCAAATATGAGCAGCGTTTTATGAGTTCAAGGCATTTAATGTTCAGAAACTGTTTACCTTTCTAGTCTCATCTCATGCTGTTTGCTGGCATAGATTTTTTGTTCCTGGTTTAAGCCTTATTTTCTCAAACATACACGGTTCTTTCCTTTCCTCCGTGGCTTGGCTTTGCTCTTCTGTTAACTACTGGAACCATTTTCTTCCTCCAGTGAAACTTCAACTGCTCTGGGAGGCCCCCAGGGCTGGAGCAGCGGCCTGTCCTTCACAATCTTAAAACCAATGTGACTATCTCACCAACAGCCTTTATTGCACTGGTCTGGCTTGGCTTTCTGTTTTTCCCACTGCACTATAAATTCCTTGAGAGCAGGGACTGCTTTTTGTCTCCAGTCCTCTCTCAGCAAATGCTGGTTAGATGATTTAGGGTACGAACATTTATTTGTTTTGCCTAATGGTATGTTTTCTCTTCTAATTTGCCTGACTCTTGCCTTTAGACAAACTTTGGAACAGGAGACTGTGACAGTGAAGGGGCATTTGCTATATCAGTTGCTCAGAATTTACATCACTTTCATACTGAGGACTTCTCTTGGCGAGTCTGAAATGAAATTTACTTAACATTTAGCTCTCTTTGTGGTCAATATCAATGTAATCCATTGTGAAGCAGAAACAGTTTAAAAAATAAGTTGGTAAAAAATATTGATGAATACGGATGGATTTATAATACTAATTGATTTTTAAATTCAATTCATTATTGAAAAGTGATGGAATATATAGCTAATGATTAGGATTTTTTAGGAAAAGATTAAAGATATAACTAATAAAAGGGTATAGTTCAATTTTAATGTATGTGCTCATATATAGTGATTAAAAATTTTCTTTTTATTGATCCCCAAAGTTATGTGTTGTTGTTTTGTTTTTGTCTTGTTTTGTTCAGAATAATACAATGTAGATAAATAGATCCTGTTACAGATCTCTTCTCTTACATTGCATTAATAAGCAGAAAAAGGTTAAAAGCCATAAAGAGGGGGCAGAGAAACTAAACATGTGTAATGAAGCCCTGGACAACCTTTGGACAGTTTGAGCAGAGTTTCTCAAAGGCATCCTCTAAGACTCAATCAAATCTCCTGTTCCTTTTTCTAAAGAGGGCCTCCTTTTAAAAGTCAAAGATAGCAATAGTTTTACTTTGAAGGTATCCTGAAGCTATTATATAAATTAGCAGCCTGACTCCTGGGGTCCCTAAGCGTTAGCTAGTTTCTGCTTTGTTCTTTTCATCTCTAAAAATTGAAGCAGAGATGTTTGGGGAATCTTTTTCTCTCCTCAAATTCTTGGAAAGCCCAAATTCAAAATCTGGTAGGTCTAGGAATTTTCCAGGGTAATGAAATAAATTTTGAAGTCCATAGGGGTGTTGGTAGCCTAATGGGGAGTTAATGGGGAATAAAAACAACCAAGATGGCTCTAAACCAAATCAACTCTTTAAGCACTGAGATAGCTCAATATTTCTACCCAAATTGGGGCTTATTATTTGCTACTTTAATGGCACATAAATTTGGGGATTGATTTTCCTGAAGGGAAATTCAAGAAAGTGACTGTCATAAAAGAGTTATGATCACATTGAGATAGTTCACTGGAGTATAAATGGGCTCTAAGGAAGAAATATGTCAGAAATGTAGAAACTGACATTTCAGGGCTGTACCCTCAGACTATTACTAGAAGGAACTGTTTTCTTTTTATTAACATTTCTTTTTTTGCAGTTTTTGGCCTGGGCTGGGTTTGAACCCACCACCTCCAGAATATGGGGCCAGTGCCCTACTCATTTGAGCCACAGGCACCACCCTGTTTTCTTTTTCTTAACAATTGATTGAGCAGAGGTTTTCAGAATTGAAATGAATAAAGACAGAATGTACATGGTCATTTTATTAAATGTACATTTATTACTGCCCTCCCAGTTCCTTTTTGTACTCATTTAATTTCCTGTTGCTGTACTTTTCAGAGTTTCATTATCAAAGTGACGATGAGAAAAAATGCTGACAAATAAACATATCTCCTCATTTCCCCCATCCCCACCCCAACCCCCACCATATTGAACGGAAACATTTAAATCAGTGATTTGTACAAGGAACAATTACAATGTCTTATTTAAATGAAGAAAATGGCTGAAAAGAAAATATTATGATCAACAGAAAATTATAACTCGGGTGGTGCCTTTGAGTAGGGTGCCAGCCCCATATACTAAGGGTGACCAGTTCAAACCCAGCCCTGGCCAAATGGCAACAAAAACCTAGCTGGGTGTTGTGGCAGGTGCCTGTGGTCTTGCCTCAGGAGGCTGAGGCAAGAAAATCACCTAAGCCCAGGAGCTGGAGGTGGCTGTGATCTGTGATGCCACAGCACTTTACCAAGGGCAACAAAGTGAGACTCTGTCTCTAAAAAAACCAAAAACAATGTATATCCATAGTTCTCAATAACCGTGATGGTTTACTAATGAGTACTTTGAAGGGAACAATTGTTCTTTACCTGAATGTGGTAGTGTGGAAGCCTCCTTTCTATGGAGGTTAAATTGCCAAGGTTTTTAGATGAAAGAGTAGGAACTTTCTATTGTAGCTTCTCAACAGCTCATTCCCATGAAGAGAACCCCAATGCAAGGAGGTGATTGCTCCCCAATATTAGTTAGCCATCTACAACTCATTTCAACAAATAGCCAATGTCTCCCATTTTTTTTCCAAAAGCCTTGCATTCTAGTCTGCAGTTAAGATTGTAACATCTGAGTTTAGATTGTCATCACTTCTCGGCCTTTTGGCTAAGACCGCATGTAAGTTTAATTTGAATTCTTGAGGATGCCATTTTAACTAATAGAGTTCAGTAAATGACAGCCCTATCATTTCTCTCAGGCATTTCAAATCTAGTTTTGATTTAGACCAGCAGTTCAGGAACAAATGATTTGCCAAATGCAGGCAGCAGACCATCACTTTTTCTCCCTCATGTCCATCTGTGGAGTACTTTAAGATTCTGCTAAAATGATGAATTGATATGTGTGTCAGGAAACAGCTTGCTACCCAGAACAGTGGTATACATGCGTGAGAAGCCAGCCTTCTGCAGCAGAGACCACAGGTGGTCGTTCCTAATAAAGCATCTGTAGGCATTACAGATTTTTGAAGCTATTTGATTTTGTTTTTCATTTTTCTCCATTCAACCCAGAGTTTTCTTATTTAGCTAACATCTCATTTCCTAAAAGATTTGTTGTGTTCTTAGAGGTAATGTTTTACATTTTAAACATGTCTAAGAATCCTTTTTATTCTGATACTTTTTGCATCATGAGTTGACTAATGACCAATATGGATCATCTAGTTCTTCTGGAGGCTCAGAACATAGCTTTTTTGTATTATTATCTGTCTTTGTTGAATTTGCTATTTTAAAAAGAGACAAGTGCAATGCAAAGTATATAAAACTGATAAAGAAACAAATACTAGATTTTACTCAATAAGCAGGGTAATTAAATTGTAGGGCTTTCTGGTTATAGAATATAGATTATAAGTCCCAGGATTTCAGAGTTGAAAGGATCTGGGTTCATGCAATTAAGATCACCAATTGATGCATGATTTAGTTTTCTTTTCAAATCGTCATTTCTACCTATTTAAATCCTAGTGATAGAAAACTTATATCTAATCTCAGAGAAGCTAATGGCATTTTTATTAATTTACTGCATTTATTTTATTAATTAATTCCTTTTTGTGACAGTGTCTTACTCTGTTACCCTAGCCTAGAGTGCCGTGGTGTGCAGCTAGCTCACTGTGACCTCAAACGCTGGAACTCAGTCATCCTCCTGTGTCAGCTTCCCGAGTAGCTGGCACTACAGCCACTCACCACAGTCCTCACTAACTTTTGTATTTTAAGTAAAGACAAGGTCTCACTCTTGCTCAGGATGGTCTCAAATTCCTGAGCTCAAGGGATCCTCCTGCCTCACCCTCCTGGAGCGTTAGGATCTCTGGTTTGAGCCACTGGGCCCACCCCTGATTGCACTTGAGAATGATTCTGACTTTTCTGTAACTTATCTTTATTGAGCCAATCTCTCTCTCACTTAAAAGTGATTGCTGTTCAGCAAATATTCATTCAACATGATTCTGTGCCAAGCACTGAACCAGGTGTCCAGGCTACCTCAACCCAGAAGACACAGTTCTTTCTCTCAAACTGTTCATAGTCAAGTGGGTACAACAAAAGAGGGGAAAACAAGCGATTCTAGAGCTGCACAATAAATGCCATGTTAGGAGTAAGCACAGAGTGACACAAGAGTGTGTTAACTAAACATATTACCTGAACTTATGAAATAAGGGCTGGCTTTCAGGAGGAAGTCAAATTTCAGGTCAGTCCTGAGGGATGCAAATAAATTAGAAATATTAAAACAGTGGAATATTTTCAAAGAGAGTTAAAAAAAATGTCATTTCCCTGTGCAGTAAAATTTTCCAATTTATTTAGAAATGTCATAAATTCGTGCTACGAATGAATTTGTTTAAACAAAAAAAGAATGAAATGTGGATTTCATTTTCTGATAGGACATGTGGAATCTTGGTTTTCATAGCAGTCTTTAAGAAGAGGTTGAAACGGTTCAGAATCCCAGTTAACACAGATTGGATGTTGGTCAGCGGGACCCCTGCACTGGCTGGGTGGTTTCAGTCTCACTGTCTGATTCACACTTGTGCAATGGGCTTTGCCTATAGGCTCTCACTGGCTCTTCATAGCAGGGCTCTGCGGTAGGTACTACAGTTGGCATTGCACGTCAAGAATCTCCTCAGTCTACCAATTAAAAATAAGTGAAACTGTGAATCTGAGATTGCTAAGGTGGAAGTGTATCATAGGTATTACATAAAGGTAATGCTCAAGCTGGTGACATCATGCTCTGAGGACACATTCTCTGGGACAACACCCAAACTCAACTCAACTGAGTGGAAGCAGGCCATTTGCTGTATTAGAAGATGGCCAAAGAGTAGCAGAGGATGCCATCTCAGACAGGCTCCCACACTTCTTCCTTTGACCTTTATGTACGGTTCCTGTCATCTCAATCAGCACCAGCAGACCTGTGTCATGCCATGGGTTTCCCCTTGTCTATGCTGTAAGAAACAAAGGCCCATGCTTCGTATTACAGTGGTATTTAGCACCCATCTGGGGGCTGCAGCTAGAATTTTGTGTTGGATTTCACAGTTTCCTATGTTTATGTATGTGTGTAGTATGTGTGTATTTATATATGAACCATTTTAAAGTGTTGATTTTCTTTACTCTTAATCTGTATATCTATCAAAGTATATATGTTTACCATATAGCATATATTGTATAATGTTTTAAAAGAAAATTTGCCTATCAATTATAAGATATTATATAATATTTTAAAGAAATTTCGACTGTTATTTACAATCCTTATTACATATAAGGCTTATGCTAAGAAATATGGAACTTTTCAGGGTTCTGTGGCCATGATGATGGTATAAAAATGGATTTGCTATTTTTCAAAAAATTAGACTCACAAAACTTTGTTTAAAGTTGTGGTACATTTTGAGACCAAACAATTATTGTGTATACATGGTATCATTCTAGTACCTATCATGACTAAATAATCTATAAAAGTAAATCGTGTAATACATGTATTTTTAATTGAAATTTAAGAAAATTATTAGTGTTTATTTAAGTTTTGAATTTGTAAGAATCATTTCTTTTATATATTACAAAAGTTTAGATGTTTTTCTTTCTCAGAGAAGACAGGTTCACGTGCTCAGCATGAGAGTGTCAGGATAGTCACTCCATTTGTGTCAGCGCATAGCAAGTCAGTCAGCAGCCATTTGTTGCCATAGTGACCATTTTACAATCTAGTTTAATAGGCCCTGTGGGCACCTTAATATAAAAGGGATTGTTTTCAACATTTTACCCTCAAAATAGTCTAATGACGGACTAAAATAAATTTTAGGGGGAAAAAGAGCAGGAAAATCTGAATAGAAGCAGCCACATCTGTAACACGGCATTCAGCTTGAGTGTTGCCCATTCTCCTGCCACACCGATGTGACAGTTATGCCTACCTTTGCTTAGGGATTAGAGAGCCTCGTGTCATCGCGCTTGGAACGAGGAATCCCCAACTCTAATTCTTCATGCCACCATGATCTCTCAACTTATGATCCAACTTGGATTTTGAATCGATACCAAATTATTTCCTTTTCCAGAAAAATATTAAATGTAAATAGGATACCATGGAAGCCCCATTCTTCTGGTTTAGATCTTACTTTTTATATTGTTCCACCTAAAATTCACCTTCTTTTTCTTTAGAGGAGCGACTGTGTTACAATAAGAACAAGAAACGAAGAATGATTCAGAGAAGACTATGGTGCCTTTATGCTTAGTTATTATCGGAGTTATCCATATTACCATAGTCACAGAATTCACTTGTGAACAAATAAATTGAAGGGTTATTTTTTTAAGTGATTATATTTTATTAAGTTATTATAATAGTTTTTTATTGTCATTTAGTGTTTTTTTTAATACTTCATTTTACAGAAAGGAAGAGAAACTAAAACAGTAACATATTTTCAGGGTTCTGTGGCCATGATGATGGTATAATGCAATGGTGCTCAACCTTCCTAATGCCGTGACCCTTTAATACAGTTCCTCATGTTGTGGTGACCCCCAACCATAAAATTATTTTCATTGCTACTTCATAACAGTAATTTTTCTACTGTTATGAACCATAATGTAACTATCTGATATGTAGGATGTATTTAGGTTACCCCTATGAAAGGGTTTTTGACCCTCAAAGGGGTCACGACCCACAGGTTGAGAACACCGGCATAATAAGTTCAATCCAATGACAAATGTTGGGGAGTGAAGAGGAGACTGTTAAATGTGTTGGGTTTCTACCCAATTGAGGCTCAGGGAAAAGACAAAAACAAATGCATTTGGTGACTGTACAGTAACATCTACCTGAAGAACTATCAGCATCTTAGAAGTGAAAAAATGTGGAAATTGAGAATCAAAATTATGAGAGTAAGAGGACATAGAAAGATGAATAGGAGAATGAAAAAATAGTATAAGTCATGTTGCAGTTGCTGTCATTACAATTTTGTCCTAATACAGGAAGTCCCCAAGTTACAAACATCCAACTGACATACAGTTCACACTTAAAAATAGAGGTTATTACAGCGTATAGGTAAATGTTCCTGTTTCAACTTACATACAAATTTAACTTAAGAACAAATCTACAGAATCTATCTTGTTCATAACCTGGGGACTGCCAGCAATAAAATATATGAAATGAAGGATCAGGGAGACGACGGGGGGCGGGGGGGATGTGGGGTGGCAATATATGGCACACCTCCTGAGGGAGGGACACAATTACAAGAGGGAACTTACCTAACAAACATAATCAGTGTAACTTAAGTCTTTGTACCCTCAGTGAATCCCAAACAATAAAAAGAAAGAAAGAAAGAAAGATAGATAGACAGATTGATCGATCGATCGATCGATTGATCTTGCTCAGGTGGAATGACTCATGGCTATAATCCCAGCAGTTTGAGAGGCCAAGGTGGGAGGATTATGTAAGGCCAGAAGTTTGAGAACAACCTGGACAACAAAGCAAGAACCCATCTCTAAAATAAATAAATAAATAAATAAAATTAGGCACGTCTGTAGTATCAGAGGATGATGTGGGAGGATTGCTTGAGCCCAGGAGTTCAAGGATGCTGTCAGCTGTGATCTTGCCACTGCATTCCAGACTGGGCGACAGAGACCCTGTCTTTAAAAATCTATCAGTCAGTCTTCTACACCATATTACTAACTTTCATAAATTGTACTCTAATTAGGCTTATTAATTTTAATCACATTGGTTATTGCCCCTAAAATAACATGTGTGCTTAAACTTTATGTATGAAAATTAATTTGTCACTGAATTCTACTTTTATTAGCTTTCAGCAGCAAGGAGAGATGTAGTCATTAACAGGAAGAATGAAAGAGCATGGGGCTTTGATAAAAGTTCTGAAGGAATGTCAGAGGCTAACCACTAGCAGGTCACTAACTAGTCAGAAAGTTAATTCAAGATCAAGACTATGTTAGATAGTTAAGTCAAGATCAAGAGCTTGAGGGGGGCAGTGTGTCAAAGACAAGAACAGGCATTCATGGGTAATTGAACTTGAGTGAAGTACCTTGAGCAAGTTGCCCTGCCAGTGCTCATTGGTCCACGATTAAATATCTGACAGTGCTTTTTGAGGATGCAAAACAAACTCCTCTTTTGATGAGATTTCACATATATCATCATTTACCATTGATTATTCTATATTTATCTGATTCATCTGTATTAATTATGTGTGAAGAAAAATAATTCTGAAGTGGTTTTATTTAGAGGTGTAATCGGGGGCTGGTCCAGCCCAATAGTCTTACCTCAAGATACCTCATGGTCTATTACTGTATCTTTTTTTGCTGATATTTTCCTAATGCAAGTCTGGCAAGGGACTGTTTTCCTAAAGATAGTATATGCTTTCCAATTTTTATGCATTTTCTACGCTGTTGTCTGTATCTGATTGGCCCTTTCCTTCTCTGGGCTATCTTTTGAGATGTTTTTCTTCCTCTAAAACTCTCCCTAAGCACCCCCTCCTGTGTGATATCTTTCCTAATTATCCTTCCAGAAGTCTCTATAAACTTAATTATCAGTATTATATACCATGCTTAAGAGGGCTGGCTTTCTTAGTTAAATGTAACACACCACCCACCCTTGGTTTGAATCCTGACTTCAACTCTACCAACTTTTTGTAAGTTTTATAAAGTCCTTAAACAATGTTTTCTTTTTATGTAATGGAGAAATGAAATTAATAGCCTTGTCACAAAGTTGGTATGAAAATCAAACGAACTTGGCATATAAATAAGTACCAAATATATGCCTTTTATCATCACCAACATGGCACTTGACATTTCCTGTCTTTTCCATGTGTTAAAACCAGAATGTCATCTTCTTGGGTTCATAAAATGTGCTTTGCTGTATAATCTCACTTCTTGTAATAAGACTGATTTCCTACCCATATGTGTAAACCAGCTTTATTCTTGCATGGGGTAGTTTTAGTTTTATGCTGCCTTCAATATACATAAGACTTTACAGTTGATGATATACTTTGTTGTTACTTGAGTTATAGTCATCACCATGCCCATCATAGAAAATTCTTCATATATATTAATTTATTCTTTACATTCACATATAATTATGATTGATACAATCATTCATTTGAATGATACAGTTCTGCCTGGCCAGACGTTACTTAAAAAAGCTAAAGTATTGGTTTATTATTTACCTTTCACCACTTGAAGGATTCATACATCTGATTTTGGATAACAAAATCTGGGTCTTGGTTGTTACTGACACGCATGATTATTACTACAGCTGCTCGTCTGTACTGCTAAAAACTGTGCCCCCCTTTATGTGACAGAGTTGTATGTCCCTGGGCATTGCCTCTAAATTGTTTGAAGACATTTTATTTTGAGGAAATGAGTTCAAAATGAAGAATTCTTTCAATACAATAGTTAGCCAATAGTAGTCACTTTGGAAGTGAGTGGATGTGATCAAAATATATCTTTTGAAATAAGGTCACAAATTAATTTGCAATAATACTAACTTAGGTAGCATAAAAGTATATATAACTAATGCTACTAAAACCAGTGATATAAATTCTGACTTCAGGTAGCATTGCTTTTTAAGAAAATGTAAAATAAAATAAAGGGTTGAGCAGAGGAAGGAAGGTGAGACAGTCAGGAGAGCCTTTTTCTGATAGCAGCTGAGCCACTCACTAATAGCATTTAATGGCATAACGTACCTTGGCCTCCCCGTATCTCAGGCTTTCATCTCTCAAAGGAGGGCAGGTGCTGATGATCTGGGATGCTGCTCCTCCTACTGACATTTTGTGCTTCTAATCCCCAAAGAATTTAGGTGACATGAAAGTGCTTTGTCAAAATTTATTCCCCATCATGAAGTAAACAATGCTATTTTTCACTCAAAATCATCCACGCAGAATAAAAATGATGATTGAAACTGAAAGAAAATATGCCTGTGATCGCTCAAGGAAAAAAAAAGTTTTCTTATTACAGAATAAGACAGTGATTGGCAGAAAGGTTGAATATTATAAACCTATGTTATGATTTTTCAAAGGGAAGATGAACTGAATTTTTAAATTTCTAAATGTGATGGCTTACTAAAATTTAAAAGGAGAAAAGAGAAAACGAATATTTGTAATTACTAATTGCAAATGATCCTCCAGATGATCTAAATAAATTTTTACATATAAAAAAGCAGAGTCTCACTATGTCACCCTTGGTAGAGTGCTGTGGCATCACAGCTCACAGCAACCTCCAATTCCTGAGCTTAAGCAATTCTCTTGCTTCAGCCTCCCAAGTAGCTGGGAGTACAGGTGCTCACCACAACACCTGGCTATTTTTTGTTGTGGTTGTCACTGTTGTTTGGCATGCCCAGGCTGGGTTTGAACCCATCAGCCCCGGTGTACGTGGCTGATGCCCTAGCTGCTGAGCTACAGGCACCAAGACATATTGAAAACATTTAACATGAAAGTCTTTTTTTCTAGATTGGCAAGATTTAGAGATTTTGAATTTATAATTTAACATCATAATGTCAGTTTTTTTCTCCTTCTTCCACCACACAGAAACAGTGAGGTAAGAATCTGAACTCTATTCCTTTGCCTAAAAAAAAACCAAAAAAGGTGCACTTTATGTGGTCTATTTTTAAAGTTGCACATATACATTAGATATACTCTTTTGTACATGATGATTCACTATTCTGAAAACTATTTACTATTTACCTATGCCCTCATTCCTCTGAATTTCCTTAACTTTCAACAGAATGTTGAATGCCAGAGGTATTGGTTCATGCCTGTAATCCCAGCACTTTGGGAGGTCAAGATAGGCTAGGACTTCAAGAGCTGCCTGGGTTAACATAGCAAGACTCCACTTCTTAAAATTAAATCAGCCAGGAGCTGGTGTGCTGGTTCATGCCTATGAGAGGCTGAGGAGGACAATTGCTTGAGCCCATGAGTTTAAGGTTACAGTGAGTTATAATCCTGCCATTCAACTCCAGTCTGAGTGATAGATACTATGTTCCTGAAAAAAAGAAAAAAAAAAAAAGATGCAAGGAAGGAGGGACGGGAGGGAGGGAGGGAAGGAAAGAAGAAAGAAAAAAGGAAAGAAGGAAGGAAGGGAAATCCTAGTAAGTAATAAATGTTATATATGTCACCTGCTAGAGTTCAAGGCCGTATTAGTTTACTACAATAGATATTGTCACAGTTGGATATTTTTATTCCTTTTATCTAAATAGTTTGATTGTTGTGCCTCAAACTGAAATGATGGTATCTGTGAATTTGGGACTTATATGAATATATTTTTGTATGTAGTATGTGCCATGGAGATAAAAATTAGTAAGATTAAAAACAACCTCCACCTCCAAACTTTAGTTTCAAGAGCAACCTGCTATATGGTCCTTCTGTTCTTTTCCAATTTCATGACCACCCCCAGAAAACAAAAATTAAACAGTAATGCTTGAGGAGTTTTCTTTGGTGTTTATTCACACACTGACATTGTATTTTCAGTCTTTACTGCTTCTCAAATACCATCCAAGGTTCTATAAGCTGTATGTTCATGTGAATTTGGAATTACTTCCTAGAGACAGGAAATTATTAGAGAGCGGAGTTATCTGTAGCGTGTGTGCACACGTGCCCATGTGTTTGTTTTCTTTAAGCATAGACTCTTAGGATTGGCATCTTTTAGTATTTTCTTGATACTTTGCCTTTCTCTAGTTTCACCTTGTTCCAGTCTTCTCTGTCTCAGTGAAACCAAGGTTCTTGAATGTTGATCTCGTATCATTTTATTGCTAGGAATGTTGCAATCTTTCTAAACTATAAAGCTTAAATCCTAGCTATTGTATTTATAGCAGTAAGCAACTTTGCTATCAAACTAGCTGATGCTTCATTTTCTTCCTAAAAGTATGTATGTTCTGTTCTGTCCAATTATATCCTCTTAATGTTCTTTGCCTTCTAATGCTACCAAAATCCTGCTCAAATTACCATTTTCCTGTTCTTTTCCTTAAGGCGACTTTTACCCTTTTTACTTACTGTGTAAGGAAAAGAATATTACACTTGGAGTTAAGCAGCATGAGTTTGGATTTTAGTTTTGCCACACAATAAAAGAATAATCTGGGGAAGTTACTTAACTATTGAAAACGTCATAAAATACTTGTCTATAAAATGGATATTGCATTATTAAATACAGATACCCAATGATTATGGAACTCTTTCTTTTCTGTGCATTCCCAATTTTTGCCCTTATCTTTTGTTTCAGAGTCATGATTTCTTATTTTGCTCTGAATATCACGACTGCACGATTACTCAGATTTATGTTTTCCTACATTCCTTTAGCTCTGTACATTTATTCTAGCCAGTGGCCTACTTAATTTTATACCAGAGTCCCTTTCCATGCTTACTTTTCACTCTATCCCAGTAAAGCCATCTTATTTTCCAAATCATTGAGTTCAATAATCACTTCTTCTTGACCAAATTCTCTTTTTGCCTGATTTTAATGTTAGCTATTGTCATATTTTTAAGTTTTTCAGATTTACATGTAAATGATATAAAAAATGCTATTACTTATTTTATATGAATATATGCCTTTGGAAACCTACTTTACAAACTTATCCCACTAAGCCAGGGGCACATTAAGGTTTGGTGTGGTTTTAAGTTCAAAGAATTTTAGGAGTCCTTTTAAAAACACAAATCAAAAACACAAACTTGAAAGTCCAGATAGAGCTCCATCAATGGAATCAAGGTAGATGTTTTAATAAAATGGGTTAGAACGAGAGGGAAAGAGGTAAATTTGTAGTAATACCTCACAGTGTATGCCAGAATAAGTTCCAGTGGATCAAAGTTTTAGAAGTATCAAAATCAAATAAAAAATGGAAGAAAACATGGGCAACTTCTTATATAATCTTGAATCCAAAAAGATTTTTCTAACGAAACCCCAAGCTCTACAAAAAAAAAAACCAAAAAACAAAAAAACAAAAGGAGGAGCCTGTGGCTCAGTGTGTAGGGCGCCAGCCCCATATATTGAGGGTGGCGGGTTCAAATCCAGCCCTGGCCAAACTGCAACAAAAATTAGCTGGCCGTTGTGGTGTGCGCCTGTAGTCCCAGCTACTTGGGAGGCTGAGGCAGAAGAATCGCCTAAGCCCAGGAGTTGGAGGTTGCTGGAGTGACTCCACTGCACTCTACTGAGGGTGAAAAAGTGAGACTCTGTCTCTACAAAAAAAAAAAAAAAAAAAAAAAGAAAGAAAGAAACCCCAAGCTTATAAGCATAAATTTGACTACAATTTCATTAATTTTTCTAATTAAACCCCAAGCTCATCAGCATAAATTTGACTACATTGTGATTAAGCAAAAGATTATTTTATTTAACAAAAAGATACCATAAGCAAAATCCAAAGAGCAATGAAACACCATGAGAAAATGTTTGCATTATATATCACAAAGAGGTCTTCATACATAAAGCATTTCTTGAAATAAAGGAAAAAATATCAACAGCCTACCAGAAAAATGGGCAGTCATCACAAACTAATAGAAAGCAATAGCTTTTAAACACATAAAAGATAACCTTACTCATGACAAAAAAAATATTTAACACCAGAGAGTTATGCTATTTTTTACCTTTTAGACCGGCAAAAATTCAAACCATGATAACAAACTCTTTGTCAATGTTGAGAGGAAACTATCGCTCTTGTGCATTGTAGATGGAAGTAAAAATGATTAACTTCTCTTGGAGGGGAATCTGACAATATCCCAAATATATTATAGGTATAGTTGCCCTTTGATCCAGCAATCTTACATTTGATAATTTATCCTAAAGATGCGCTCATGCACATGCAAAATGACAAGTGTGCAGGCAGGTTTATTTGAGCAAAAATCAAAATAACCCAAAAGCACAGCAGTAGGAAATTCAATAAACTATGGACTACTGTGCAGCTGTTAATAGAAAATGAGGAAAATGTCTATAGACTGGTATGGAAAAAAAACAAAACGCATACATCATTAGGGATAAATGATAAGTTAAAAAAAAACAAAACAAAACAAGATGTTGCCAAAGCTTAAAGCATGCTATCTTTTCAGTGGAAAAGAATAGAAAATAAGAGTATATATTCTTATTTGCTTAAATTTACATAAAAATACATTGGAAGGATAAAAACAAAACTAATAAAAGTGGTTATTTCTGAGCAGTGTTTCTTACCTGAGGGACATTTAGCAATGTCTTGAGATACTTTTGGTTATCACGACTAGGGATGTGAATAGGGGTTGTTGCTACCTGCCTCTGGTGGGTACCAGCCATGAAGCTAGTAAACATCCTTCAATGTACATGACAGCCTACTCCTCAAAAAAGAATCATCCAACCTGTAACTGTCAACAGTGTTGAAGTTAAGAAACCACGCTGGTGGGAAGTGGAGTGGATGGGGATGATAGGGCAGGGTTAAGACTTGTCCATGTTCATACTTGTGTCATTTTTTCCTTTGGATTCTTTAAATGTAGTACCTAACCAAAAATAAATTTTAAAGAACCATTAAAATGTGAGGATTTAGAATAGCAGTTTTTATTCCTTCTCAGTATTAATTTCAAAAATAGTAAGTGGCCTTTATACCTAAAATTCTTTGGCATCCCCCCCCCATACAGTATCTGACTACCACGTATGTGAAGTGGCTAACGTTGGCAGTTCTTGAGACCAATGGATGGCAATTTGTATCTGAGGGAAAAAAAAAGTGTGAAGAAAATGGAGAAAGAATACCTAAAAGGGGGAAAAATATCTCTGTAAAGAAAAATTAAATTAGTCCTAAAAAACTAGAAAATTATACACTTCCATTTTTCTTTTTTATTAAATTATCTTTCAGTGAAAAGAACACTTGGTGATTTAAGAGGTATTATCATTCTTGTTTAAATTTCCGTATTTCTATTACATATTTCTTTAATCTGAGGTAGATGTAGAAAACTAGGTTTGGGCCCTTTATTGTTGCAGAGACCAATAGGGAATGCCTTTCATCCACTCCACCTTTGATAGTGTTGTACTAAGACCTTTGTTTTAACCCTGTCAATTTTTATTTTATTCATTTTATTTCATAATAACCATCCAAATATTTTCACCTTGCTGGATGAGACTCTTTTTTTTTTCTCTTAGTTTTACCCCTGTGAATGTTTTTCTTTTATCCTATTTTTTAATAACCATTAATTTTTTTTTTTTTACTTTCCTGGGATGAGTCTTTACCATATCCTCTTTAACTACTATAATGTGGTTTTAGCATTTGTAAGACCCAAGAGGGGGAGCTCAGGAAGCAAATTTGATAAGGCTTTCTTGACTATTGCATGAAGTGCCCTTGGGAAATGGTGCTCTTAACCATGGCATTTACTATGACATGGGTAACCAGCACATTGGGTGGGTGAATATCCCAGTTATCAAAACGTGGCTTGCATGTTTAACATGGTAACTGCTCTATCTGGGGTGCCCTATTTGGCATTTATTAGGGGAGTTGGGCAGTCCCCCTTCTCAGGGCAAGTCTGCCTTTCAGTAGCTTTTATCTAGTCCACCGGGCTGGCTGTTCTCTCATGAGTAGTCTCCTGTGGGTCTGGGTCATGGATAGCCATTTAGGAATGTGTGATAGTGAGCTGTATCAACCCAAACCTGCTCTTTCACCCTGTAGCATTGAAAACCAAAGATACTGTCCCTGAATTAGTTACTCTCCCAGTCCCTTTTAGTACAGGATGCTCAGTGATCTGACCATACCAATCTACAAAATGGCACAATTCCTTCTCATTACACCCTCTGGTTTTAATAGGCACTTGGTTTTGTCCTCCTCCCACACTGACTACCTTCTGGTGACCAAAGGTCTTAGAGGTACTTTTTGCTGCCCTGGGGTAATTCTCTCCTTTGTGCATGGCTGTGAGGCTGGTGGCTTGAGCTCAGACAGACCCACACCTGAGCTTGGTTCACCCTCAAGGCCTCACCTAGTGCTCTCTTTTGCCTTCATTTTAGCTATGGCAGATAAGAATGGTCAACAGAATTAAAAAAATTATAAA